>PVKS010039843.1:0-17001 GCA_004027875.1 Aplodontia rufa | reverse complement strand
GTTCAGACAGTCATTCAATTTGCAGTTTTGCTAGGTTAGCCGTTAGCCCTACTGCTTCCCTAACTATGATAGCATCAACAGATGAGAGAAACCATTCGACCCTTGAGTCTCTGAGCTTGGGAGACTTCACTAAGCATAATTCTATCCATCTCCATCCATTTGATTTCAAAAGACATCATATCATGCTCCCTTATGGCCGTGTAGTATTCCATAGTATATATGTACCAAAGCTTTTGTATCCACTCGTCAAGTGTGGGGCATCTGGGTTGGTTCCATAGCTCATGTGAAATTTCAAATATGGTGAGTTTACTATTTAAACTTAGATAACTTTTATTCTATTTTAGAGTTTACTCTAGCTTCCTTCCACATATGATAGAAAACATTTGTCCCTTAAGTCTCTGTGTTTGTGATATTTCACTCAGCATAACTTTTTCCATTTCCAGCCATTTGGCAGCAGATGCCATGATATCATTCTCTTTAATAGAAAAGTAGAACTACACTGTATATATGTGCCACAGTTTTTGTACACTCATCCAGCGAAGGTCATCTGGGTTGGTTCCATAGTTTAGTTACTGTAAATTCAGCTTCTATAAACACTGATGTAGCTGTGTCTCTGTAGTATGCCAATTTTAGTTTTTTCTGGGAAAATACCCAGGAGTGGAATAACTGGGTCATAATGTAGTTCCATACCTTGATTTCTGAGGATTCTCCTCACTGTTTTCCAGAGTGGCTGTACAAGTTTGCTGTCCCACCAACAGTTTGTTAGTGTTCCTTTCTCCCCAAAACCCCTCCAGCATCTGTTATTGTTCATATTCTTCATTTTTGCCACTCTGAAGGACTGAGGTGGAAACAGAGTGAAGTTTTGATTTGCATTTCTCTGATTGCTAGCATTGTAGAACATCTTCTCATATATTTATTATATATTTATTGGCTTTTGGACTTCCTCTGTTGAGAAGTTTCTGTTTAGTTCCCTAGCCCATTTACTGATTGGACTATTTCTGTTCTTGGTGTTCAGGTTTTTTTTTTTTTTTTTGAGTTCTTGGTATAATCTGGATATTAAACCCCTATTGGAGGCATAGCAGGCAATGCTTTTCTCCCATTCTATAGGTTCTCTCTTGACACTTTTGACTAATTCTTGAGCTGTGTAGAAGCTGTTCACTTTAATGGTATCCCACTCATTGATTCTTAAATTTAATCTTGAGCTATGGAGGTTCTTGTTAAGGAAGGCAGTGCCTACACCGATATAGTAGAGTGTTGATCCTATTTTTTTTCTTCTAGCAATTGTATAATTGCTGATTTAATTCCTAATTCTTTGTTCAACTTCCTTTTGATTTTTATGCAGAGTGAGGATAAGTATCTAATTTAAGTTGTCTGCATGTGGCTGTCCAACTCATACAGCACCATTTGTTGAACAGGCTCTCTTTCCTCCATGCTGTATTTTTGCCTCCTTTGTCAAATATCAGATGGTTAAAGACTTGTGGATTTGTCTCAGTATGTTCTATTCTGTTCCATTTGTCTTAATGTCTGTTTTGATATCAACATCATACTATTTTTGTTACCACAATCCTATAGCATAATTTTAGGTCAGTATTTTGACACTTCCTATTTCATCTTTCTTGCTTAATAATGTTTTGGCTATTCTGGGTTTCTTGTTATTCCAAATGAAATTGAGAATTGTTTTTTCTAGATCCATGAAGAATGTCATTGGTATCTTAATGGGGATTTCCTTGAATCTGTACAGGGCTTTTGGCAGAATGGCCATATTAATTATATTGATTCTGCCTAACCAAGAACATGGAATGTTTTTCCATCTTCTCATGTCTTCTTCAATTTTTAAAAAATATTTGATAGTATAATTGTAGAGCTGTTTTATGCCCTTTGTTAGATTAATGCCCAATTATTTTATTCTTTTTGAGGTTGTTGTGAAAGGGCTGGGTTTCCTGATTTCTTCTTTGGTAGAATTGCTGCTGGAGTATAGAAAAGATATTCAGTTATGAGTGTTGATCTTATAACCAGCCACTTTGCTAAATTCCTTAATAAGGTGTAGAAGTCTTCTGATAGAGCTCTTTGGGTCTACTAGGTATAGGATCATGTCGTTGGAAAATAGAGATAACTTGACTTCCTCTTTTTCTATTTGAATTTTTTGATTTCCTTTTTTTGTCTGATAGCACTGGCTAAGTTTTCGAGGATGATATTGAATAGGAGGGGTGAGAGTAGATAGCTGTGTTTTGTACCCAAATTTAGTGGGAATGGTTTCAGTCTTTCTCCATTAAGTGTAATGTTAGCTATGGGTTTGTCATAAATGGTGCCTACAAAATTAAAGTATGCTCCTTGATCCCAATATTCTCCAGAGTTGTGAGCATAAATGGGTGTTGAATTTTATCCAACACCTTTTCTGCATCAATTGAGATGATCATATGTTTTTTGTCTTTATTTCTGTTTAAGTGGTGAATCACATTTATTGATTTGCATATGTTAGTATAGGCTTGCATCCCTGGAATGAAGCTACTTGATTGTGATTTATTAACTTTTTGATGTGTTTTTGGATGCTGTTTGCTAAAGTTTTATTAAAGATTTTTGTGTCTATGTTCAACAGGGAAATTGATGTGTAGTTTTCTTTTCTTGATGTGTCTTTTCTGGGTTTTGGTATCAGGGTTATTTTTACCTCGTAAAAGGTGTTTGGGAACGTTCTGTCCCTCTCAATTTCATGGAATAGCTTATTCAGGAGAGGTGTTAATTCTACTGTAAACATCTAATAGAACTCTGCTGAGGACCCATCAGGTACTGGGCTTTTCATTTTTAGATGGCCTTTGATTGCTGTTTCAATTTCTCTACCTAAGATTGGTTTATTTAGATTTTCAATGTCTTCCTGTGTTTATCTGGGAATGTTGTATGTAGCTAGGTATTTGTTCGTGTCTTCCAGATTATCAATCTTGGAAGAGTATAGTTTTTCAAAATATGTTCTGATAATCATCTAGATTTTGGATGAGTCAGTGGTGATGTCTCCATTTTTGTCTTTGATTTTGTTGATGTGCTTCACTTCAGTCTTCCTTTTGTTAAGGTTGGCAAGGGGTTTGTCAATTTTATTTATTTTTTCAAAGAACTGCTTGTTTTGTTTATTCTTTGTATTTTTTTTTTTGTTCTCAATTTCATTGTTTTCAGCTCCAATCTTTTTTATTTACTGCCTTCTGTTAGATTGGGGATTGAATTGTTCCTATTTTATAGGGATTTGAGCTGAAGCACAAGTTTGTTTATTCTCTCTCCTGATTTTTGATGAAGGCACTCAGTGCTATCAGTTTACCTGTTAAGAATGCTTTCCTACTTTCCCAGAGGTTTTGATATAGTGTGCCATCATTCTCATTCATTTCCAAGAATTTCTTGACTTCTGTTATCATTTCATATTTGATCCATTTTTCATTTAAGAGGATATTATTAATCTCCATGTGTTTATGTACTTACTGTAGTTTTACTTGCTCTTAATTGCTAAGATCATACCATTGTGATCTGACAGGATACATGGGACTATGTGAACATATTTTGTTTGCTACAATTAACTTTGTGTACTTGGATATGGTCTATTTTGGAGAAAAATTCATCTACTGCTGAGAAGAAGGTAAGCTCAGCCAATTTCAGATGGAATATTCTGTAAAAGTCTGTTAAGTCTAATTGATTGATATAATTATTTAGGTTAATGATACCTTTATTGATTTTTTTGCTTTGATGTTGTGTCTATTGTTGATAGTGGTGTATTAAGGTCCCCTAGAATCATTGTGTTGAAGTTGGTAAGTTACTTAATATTCTTGAGTAATTTTTCCAGATATTTGGAAGAGTTGTAATTGGGGGCATAAATGTTAACTATTGTTATATCTTCTTGATGTAGTGTTCCAATTACTATGCTCTAGTGACCTTCTTTATCCCTTCTGACTAATTTTTGGTCAAAATTAACTTTGATAAATGTAGGGATTGCAACACTGGTTTGCTTTCTGGGGCCATATGCCTGGTAGGTTTTTGCCAACCTTTCAGCTTCAATCTGCATCTATTTTTTGAATGTGCAGTGTGTGTCTGCTGTAAGCAGTGTATTGTTGGATTTTAGTTTTTGATCCAGTCAGCTAATCTGTGTCTTTTGATTGGGACATTGAATCTGTTTACATTCAGTGTTAGAATAGATATTTATTCTGGAATCCTGGAATTGTGACCTTTCCTGTATTCGCGCCATCTCGGATATCGTTTAGTGAGTTATGTTTTTATTTATTTTCCTCTGCTTGTAGGCTTGGGGAGTTGTCAGGTTGTTCCTTTAATTGAAGGTTTTCATCAAGTATTCTCTGTAGAGTTGGTTTGGTGTTCATGTATGTTACTAGTTTATTCTTATCATGGAAGTATTTTTTTCCCTTTGCATTTAGAGCTGAGTTTTGCAGGGTATAGTATCTTTGGCTGAATTTTACTTTCTTTCACTATTTGAAAATTATCATTCCATGCTCTCATGGCTTTTACTGTCTGAGCTGAAAAATACACAGTAATCCTTATTTGTCTGCCTCTGAATGTGATCTGGTGTTTTTCCCTTACTGCTTTTAAAATTCTTCCCTTGATTTCTCTGTTATCATTTTGTATATGATGTGTCTTGGTGAGTTTCTCAATTTGGTTAAGTCTGTTGGCATCTGATAGGCATCTTGAACTGAATTTTTTTTAATCAATTCTGATATGGGGAAATTTTCTTTGGCTATGCCATTGAGATGTTTCTTTATGTCGTTCATTTATTTTTGTATATTCTCCCTTATTACAATTACTCTCAAGTTATGTTTTTCTGCTCTTGTCCCATACTTCTTGGAAGTTCTGATCATGCTCAGTAAGTTTTTTTTTTCCCCTTGTTTATCCTTCTTGCATTCAAGATTGATCAGTCTGTCTTCATTGTTTAATGTTCATTCTTTGAGAGCTAAAGTTCTATTTTCTACTGAGTGTACTCTGATAGAAATATCTCCCATTCAGCTTTTAATTTGTTTGAATGTGTTTTTCAATTCTAAGAGCTCTGCCACATCTCTTTTCAGAAAGTAGCTCTTTAACAAGTAATTTCTTAGTTCCTGAAATTACTCTCTAATTTTCTTACTTCAGTCTTTTTTAAATTTTTGATTATTTAATAATCAGATTATTGATACTTTTTTCTAGGTTTTTATCTAGGACCCCATCTGTGGACTCTATGGCTGGGGAGTTGTGGGTTTGAGTAGGAAAATTGCTTCCCTTTTTCTTTAGTTCTGTGGGTAGAGAGTGGCCCTGTGAGCCCTTTGTGGTTATTTTACTTTGTGGATATTAATGAGTTGTTGAGGTTTTGTCTCTTTGGAATCTTGGGCTGGGTGAAATTTGGGAAGTTGTGATTAACAGCAGGCTCCCTAATCTATGGTTAATTATTGGCCTTTGTGGCTTCTAATAGCTTGCAAGATACAGCGAAAGAGTCAACATGAGTAGCCAACGGGTACAAGAAACAGTGTTTCTTAGTTACTTTGTTCCTTTTGAAACTGTTTTCATGTTAATTACCACCTATGAGGATATCGGTAGGATTAGTAACTATCTTTGGTTACAACACTATTAACTATCAGATTATAACTGGATTAAAAGCAACCAAGCATTATCAAATTTGACATTCATATCAGATTTCCATTAAGGCCCTTGATAAGCATGATTAGACATGATATGGATGATTAGACAATATGGTCAGTTAAACCATATAACAAACATTATTGGACTGATTAATCTGTTCCTTTCATAGTTGATACATTATTAGTTATCATCTATGGAAAGATGTGATTAGCAATAATCTCCAAAGGGAGCAAATTAATGTTAAGCTTACAAATATCAGAGAGTAAAGAACTGAGGTAGAATGGTAGATAGTTTTGTGATTTTGTAGCAAGAGTAAAGTACATATAGATTAACTGTAAGAATATTCTGATTACCAAAAATAAAACAACAGACAAAATTAAAAAGGAGAGCAAGACAGAGGGAGAGACTGGCAGAATGATTTGGGGGGGGGGTGAGTGTTAGAAAAATAGGGTTTTGCTATCATTGGAGAATAGAAAATAGTAATAGAGAAGTTGACTACTAGTGGGCTTAGCAGCCCTGTCCTCAGGTGGTGTGGCAAGTACTAATATTTACATTAAAGCAAGTGCTCAAGGGAAAGGTAAGAAATAAGTAAGTGGAAAGAAGAAACAGAGAAATAGGTCCACAGCAATGCTTACTACAAATTCACACATATTAAAAAAAAATCAAACTCTGTTGTATAGGCATAAGCAACCCTGTTGATCATGAGTAAAATCCAACCAACGATCTTGGAATATTGTCCCAGAGTCTGGTGGCTTGCTTCTTGGGAGGAATGCGGGGGAAGGGTTTACCCTCAGGCAACCCTTTCCCTGATCCAATTATCTCTGACTTAACTGTACTACAGGCTACACTTGCTCCAGGTTCTCTGGATTCTGGATGAATTTTCCCTGGGGTTTTCGGGGAATCTGGGAATCTGGGAGACGGTAATGTGGTTCCCAAGCAAAGTTCTGCCTGACTTGCCTGGATGCTCAAAATGACTGCAACCCCACACATTTAGGGTTGGAAGGGGGGACAATGTTCTCTCTTCCTGAGCAGATATACCATGGACTTTCCCCATATTAAGCACAGAGCACAGCTCCTGACTGCACTCTGTCCATTTACAGCAGAGTATAGGGTCCTGACAGGGTTGTGGAGAAATCTGCCTTAGATTCTCTGCTCCACTTCCCTGCCTGCTTGTCCAAAATCCCTACAGTCTGACTTCGTCAGGGGTGAAAGGGGGAGTCGCCCCCTCCTCCACAGCAGAGATGCCAAGAAAACCTGCTTTCAGCCCAATACAGGTTTTCTAGGATCAGTTTGTCTTTGCTTGCCTGAAGAGATCAGACTGACTTGATCAGCGTCTTCCCTATTGCTGTTTTGGTTGAGGGGGTGAGAGAAATCCCTGGTAATAAGTGGAGTATGAAATAGTTCTTCTTTTTCACTTACCGCATCCAAGTCTCTGAGTCACTGTTGTCCCACTGACACACATTGTGTTCAGGGAATCTTTTCCAATACACGAATTTTGAGGGATTGTAGCGTTGCCAGCATTTCTTTGTTCAGTTCACAGAGAGTGCTCTGGGCTCACTTGTTTGCCATTCACCATTTTCCATTCCCTGACACCTGCTACTTTATGTCTGCTCTAGTTCATGGCTACTAACCAATGTTGGCAATTGCTGAACCCACCATTCTTGTGTTTGTGGTACTTTTAGAGTTGCAGGTGTCATTTTTATGCTGTGGATTGTTCACTTTAGTTGTTGGCTGATTTTTGGTTTCACCTTTTCTGTAAGGTGTCAGGAACTATAAACACACCACAAATTCACAGGACGAGAGTCTGTGAATGGCACAACTTACTCCACACACAAGTTAACAACACTCAAACTTCAGTGATATTTTAATAGAAATAATAGATAATGTAAAAACCCCTAAACTAATAATCAGGCTCCAAGTGGGAATGCTTGGGTTCCCACTTAGTTCCCACTTCTACAGCAAAGACAGAATTAACACAAAGTCTGTGGATTCCACATCAATGACCAGTCTTAGTCTGGGACATTCTAGGACACAATGGCAAGAAATGGCTGAACCCTAAAAAGATACAACAGAGGCATAAAACTGAACTTGGAATTCATTAATCACTTTTGCAGTCATTCTTTTTATTTCTTTACCTGGTATTTCATACACTTCAATGTCTTTGGTGTCAGTTGCTGGTGAAATTTGAACTTTCATCCTTTTTTCCTAATAATATTTTTAGTATTGTGTTCAGGAATTTAATTAGGAGATGAAAATACTGAAAAATAATCATGGAAATCTTGGAAATAAAAAACACAATAAATAAAATGACATATTCCGTTGAATTCCTTTCTTAGAGCATAGAACATGTTGAAGACAGAGTTGGGAGACAAAGTTGTCAGCCTTGACTATTGAGACATTATTAAAGAAAATAAAATTACCATGAACAGAATATAAAAGACCTGTAGGGGAAAAAAATAGGAGACAAAATTTAAGAATTGGGACTGAAGCAGTGGCTCAGCAGTATCCCACTTGCCCTTGCATGCATGAGGAACCAGACTTAAACTCCAGCAACACATATACAACTAAGTGTCAGAACAATAAAAACAGATGAAAAACAAAATAAAATTAATTCTCTCTCTCTTTCTCTGCCCTTTTCTCTCTTAAAAAAACAAACAAGAATTATTGGGATTGAAGAGGGTTGTAACATGCCAGCTAATTCATGGATTTCTTCTTTAGGGAAATAACAGCAGAAACTCTTTTAAATCTTGAGAATGAGATTTAAATCCACAAACAAGGGTCATTCAGAACCTCAAATAGACAATCTCAAAAAAGCCTCCCCACTGCATATTATAATTAAAATGCTTAACATATAGTAAAAGTGTTGATTGATCTGATTGATCAACACAAACTCTGAAAGCCAGGAGGACTTAGGGTGGTGTGTTTGAAGACTTGAAAAAAACATAACTCTTAATCAAGATTAGTGTATTGAGAATTCAGTGCTATAGAATATAAGAAGAAATAAAAATCTTCCAAGACAAGCAGAAACTGAGATAATTTTTTACTATTAGGCTGGTACTACAGAAAATACTTAATGAAATGCTGGAGCATTTTCTCTTTGAAGAATTCAAAAGCAAATTCCAAAGTTCACAAAGAAAGATATGATTTGAAGTTTATAGCTAAAAGTTCCTACCTGAAGAAATCAAAAAGCTTCCAAATAGCCTAATGATACGTCACAATTTCCTTGAAAAACAAAAGCAATCCAATGGCTAAAACAGCAGAAAGAAAATAATTATGATTATAGCTGAAGTCAATAAAAAATCAGAAGCATCAACAAAATGAAGTGTTGGTTCTTTGAAAAGATAAAAACAAAAAGGAAAAAAGAGAGAGGACCCAAATTAATAAAATTAAAGATGGAAAAGTAATAATCACTACAGACATCACAGAAATCCAGAGAAAAATGAGGGACAATTTTGAAAACTTTAATAAATTGGTAAACACAGAAGAAATGGGTGTATTTCTAGACACATATCAACATCCAAAATTGAATGAAGGGAGAAAATTTAAGCAGATCACTGACTAGCGATGAGATTGAATCATAATAAAAAGCTTTTCAACAAAGAAGCATCCAACACCAGATTGGTTCTCAGCTGAATTCTACCAGACTGTTAAAGAACTATGGCCAATGCTTCTCAAATTATTCCATGTAATTGAAAGGTATGAGAACTTTTACACATTAATATCATTCTCATATCAAAAGCTGATAAGAACAAAACAAGGAAAGAAAACTACCAACCAATATCCCTGATGAATTTAGATGTAAAATTTCTTAACAAATTATTAGTAAATTGCATTCAACAACATATTAGGAACATTGTGCATCATGATCAATTTGGTTTTATCCCAAGGATGTGAGGATGGTAACATACTCAAATCAAAAATATATTTCACTCCCTAAATAGAATTAAGAACAAAAATATTACATCATTATCTCAATAGATGAAGAAAAAGCCTTTTGCAAATTTCAGCATGCATTCACAGTGATAATATTGAAGAAGTTATGGATGAAAGGAATCTACATTGACATCATAAAGGCTTTATATGACAAGCTCAAAGTCAGCATGACAACAGGTAGAGAAATATTTAATGCATTTCTTTTCAATTCTGAAGCAAGAAAAGAATATCCACTCTTACCACTCCTAATCAATGTAGTACTAGAAATTCTGGCTAGAGCAATTAGGCAAAAGAATGAAACACAAGGAATAAATGTGGGAAATAAGTCAAATTACCCCCATTTCCAGATGATATGATCCTATACTTAGTAGATCCAAAAAGCTCTACTATTCAATTGCTAGGGCTATAAAACAAACTCAACCAAGTAGCAGGTTACAAAATCAACATGCAAAATTAATAGCTTGCCTACATATCAATGATGAATCTGCTGAGAAAGAAATCAGTAAAATAATCTCCTTTCAATTGCTGCAAAATAATAAATAAACCCAGGAAATAAATATAACCAAGGAGGTGTGAGAGACATCTACAGTGAAAATCATCGAACATTTAAAGACATTGAAGAAGGTACAAGAAGGTGGAAAGATCTTCCATGTTCATGGATTGGCAGAATTAATATTTTTAAAATGGCTATACTACCAAAAGGAATATACAGATTGAACGCCAATGACATTCTTCACAGAACCAGAAAAAATGGGCCTACAATTTACTTGGAAGAATTAAAGACCTAAAATAGTCAAAACAATTCTAATTCAAAAAAACAAATCTGAAGTCATCACAGTATCTGACTTCAAATTTTACTGCAAAGCTAAAGTTACATAAACCACATGACACTGGTACAAAAACACATACATAGACTTATAGTACAGAATAGAAAAAAAATGGAGATAAACCCACAGAGATACAGCTATCTGATTTTTAACAAAGGAGCCAAAAATATTTGACAAAATACTACCTTTTAACAAACGATGTTGGGATAATTCATTATTCATATGTAGAAGAATGAAACTAACTCCTTGCACCTCACTCTGGACAAAAGTCAACTTAAAGTGGATCAAAGGTCAGAAACTATGCCACTTCTAAAAGAGAACATGGAGCCAACACTGCATCATAGAGGTATAGGGAATGGTTTTCCCAATAGGATCCCTGAAGCCCAGGAAATAATGCCAAGCATTATTAAATGATATGGCATCAAATGAACATACCTCTGCACAGTAAAGGATACAATCAAGTGTGAAACTACTGAAGGGAAGAAAATATTTGTTATCTATTCTTCTGACAGTATGTTAATATTTAGAATATATAAGAACTCAACACCCACCCACCCACACACACACACACACATACACACACATATTCACATACCCAAATAATCTAAGTATTAAATGATCAAATGAACTAAACACTTTCTAAAATATGAAATACAAATGTCCAACAAATATATGAAAAATATTGAAAATCATTAGCAATTAAGGAAGTGAAAATCAAAGCTTCACTGAGACTTCCTCTAACTCAAGTTACAATGCAGTCATGAAGAATACAAACAATAGGGCTGGTGCGGTGGCTCAGCAGTTAAGGAGCTTGCCCAGCATGTGCAAGTACCTGAGTTCAAACCCCAGCACCAATGAAAGCCACATGAAAAACTAAGTAAAAAATTGATTCTGTCTTTCTCTCTCTCTCTCTCTCTCTCTCTCTGTCCCTCTCTTAAAACAAAAAGAAAGAAAAGAAAGAATACAAACAATATTAAATGCTGAAAAGGATGTGGAGAATTAAAAGGAGAATTTTCACATGCTTGGTGGAATTTTAGATTAGTATAACCATTGTAGTAATCAGTATGAAAGTTCCTCAAAAAACCAGGAATGAAATCAACATGTAACCCAGCAATACCATTCCTCAGTATTTAGCCTAAATGTCAACATACCATAGTGATACACGTACACCCATGTTTAATTCATGATAGCTAAAGTATGGAAGCAGCCTAAGTCTCTGTAGATAGATGAATGGATGAAGAAAATGTAATATATATATATACACACAATGCAGATTTATTCAATTGTAATTAATAATACAATTATATCTTTTACAGAAAATGAATGGGACTTGAGAATAATACATTAAGCAAAATGAGTCAAACTCAAAAAGTCAAAGATCCTATGTTTTTTCTCATATGAAGAAATTAGAGAGAAGAAGGAAAAGACACATGGGGAACCTCATGATAACTGAAGGAACATTGGTAGTTTAGATAAAGAGATCAATGCAGGGAGGAGGGGAGGAAAGGGTAAATGTAAGGAAATGCTATTGGTCAAATTATATTGTTATGTTGTGTGCATGCACAAACATGTAACAATGAATCCTACCATTTTATGCAACTACAATGTAACAATAAAATATATAAAATAAAGAAAAAAAGGCAATATTGTTCTGCCTTTTTTTAGATTGCATTCTAGTACAGTAGTTACACTAAATATTGAATTGCATAAATGTCTGTAAACTAAAAGCTGAAAAATGCTTTGAAAAGAAAAGTCATGCTAAAGGAGCATTTATTCAAGTGATTACTAGATTTCAGGATATGGCATTGGCTGAAGAAGTAATTTAGAATGAAATATTTAGTGGACTTTAACGAGGTAAATAGGGAAGGATTGAGCTTTCCAGAAATAAGATCAAAATGACTATATGACAAAAACATTGGTGGAAGATGAACATTATTACCTTGGAAAGGCAGAAAATATTTGTTATAGATAGATGATGAGGATAGAGAAAGAGAGAACAATTGAAAACTTCACAGATAGAGTACAATAAACATTAGATGTTAAAATAGAATTACTCTGTTTCTATGCAGATGAAGGTAAATGAAATCAAAAGTGATTAAGAAAAATCAAGCAGATACAGTATTAGACAAGGTTGGTGATGATAGAGAAACATGACTTGTTTTAAATATCTAAGTTATTGACCATAAGAACTTTGTTTTTTTTTTTTTTTTTTGGATAATTTGGAGAGGATAAGAGGGATGTTAGGATATATTCAAGATCTCTGGTAGAAACACTGAACGACTTGTGTGATTTTCATTGAAAATTGTGTATATTTTGAAGATTTTACAGCATCTAAAGCAGGAAATCAATTTATTTACTTACCAGGGTCTGGCATTCTGAGGGGAGGCAGCAGCTTGAGACAACTTGAAAGTAACTGCTTATGGAAACAATTTGTAGATAGATAATGAGTGAGTAGGAAAAAAATAATGTAGAGATATGCCTAAAAGAACATCAGAAGTTAATCCTAGAAAAATTTAATGGAGCCTACAAAAGAGTAGACAGAGTCAAATTGTGGAAAAAAATAGAATGGGTGTAAGACATCGCATGAGATAAGAGTGGGAAACATTTCAAGAATAAAGAACTAGTCAAATAATCAAGAAAGATGAAATTGAAAAATATGCATAGCTTTTCATCGATGGAAGTAATTAGTGAAATTAGTAAGAACCATCTCACTAGAGGAATGTGAGTTGAAGCCAAGATTTTGAGGACAGAGTGTAATTAAATGATGAAATGAATATAGAAACACTAAAAAGTTTTAGAAAAGCTTATGTATAAATGTGAAGTGAGTTAAAAAGTGTCTGTAAGAAATCCATGCCCACCAAACACCTGTGAATGTGACTCTTAATTGGAAATGGGGTATTTGTAGATATAGAAAAGTTAAATGAGATCATTCTGGATTAAAGTGGTGTCCTTTTGAAAATGCCTTGCTGAGATAAGGGGAACAATCACACAAGAAGAGAGCTAGTGAAGACAGGGGCAAAGATTGAAGCAAGGTTTCTAACAAGAAAGGAATGTGGGGAATCGTGTAGACTACCAAAAGCTGGGAGAGGCATAGGACAGTTATTCCATAGCCTTTTGGGAGGAGCATGTTTTTGCAAACACCTTTATTTCATACTTCTAGCTTCCAAAATTCTAAGAGGATAAATTTACATTTTATAAAGACAAGCAGTTTGGGTACTTTCTTTCATCAGTCTGAGGAAACCAGTACATGTTTAGTGTTGGGAAGTTGAGTGCTGCAGTAACAAATTTCCTGGAATTTGGAATTGCCTTTGGGAATGGAAGATGGATACAGCTAACAGAATTTTAAGTCCCTTGATCAAAATGCACAAATTGCCTTGGGGAAACTCTTTAGAAAGATGAGTGTTAAAGGACATTCTGGAGTGGCCTTAGGTAGTTGTGAGAAGTATAGTTGAATAGTTGAAAGGGCCTCTATCATCATTTTGAATATGCACATACACAAACACACATACACACACATTTGGTGAATACACACACACACACACACACACACATATATATATAATTCCATTCATAATTGGTATATAGAAATACTGATAATACTGATCTCATATAATTTGAGAGCAGAATAATCATCCCAGTGACTGGACATCATGGGCCAGGGAGTTGGAGTACTCCTACAGCATAGTGGAGTGAATATAATTGACACAAATGCATTATTTATCTCAAAATAGTTGGAGGAGAGGTATTTGAATATAAACACCACAAAGAAATAATAACAGTTTAAGGTCATCATTACATTAATTACCCTTGGTTGATCACTACTCCATGTATACTGAAATGAAAACATCACATCGTGTCTCATAAACATGTACAAGTACTGTGCCAATCCAAAAGGTAAATAATTTAATAATGAAAAGGAACAGTGCTGATAGAAGTATAAATATTGAAAGTGCTTCTGGTACTGTCTCAGAAAAAAATAAGAAATCAGTTTTGGTGGTGCATACCTATAGTCCAAGTTACCTGAAAGGCTGAGGCAGGAGAATCACAAGTTTAGGTTTAGCCAGGGCAACTTAGTAAGACCCTACCTAAAAATAAAGAACAAAGAGGGATGAGAATGTGTAACTAAGTGGTAAAGCACACCTGGGTTCAATCCTCAGTATCACCAGAAGACAGAGGGAGAGAGAGAGAGAGAGAGAAAGAGAGAGAGAGAAATAAGATTTTATATATATATATATATATATATATATATATATATATACATATTCTATTATCTATACATACTGCATATGCACACATATATGTCTATTTTATATAAGCATATATACATATATATATACATGTTTTTTAACTGTAACATTTCTTGAGTTCCTCAAATATTTTGTGTACTAAGAACTCCTTATCTGTTCTATAGTTTGCAACTATTTTCTCCTATGCTATGGGCTGTTTCTTCTAAATTTAGTCTGTTTCCACTGATGGGATGTGGAGAGGGTTTTTTTTTCATGCCATCCCCCTTCTTTTTTTTTTTTTTTAGATTGCTTGTGATTTTGATGTGATATCCAAAAAAATAAATAAAAACCTAATCATTGCCCTGACAAATGTTTTAGAGTTCTTCCCCATATGTTTTCTTCCAGTAGCTTTATAGCTTCAGGTTTTATATTCCAGTATTTCATTTATTTTGAGTTGATATTTGTACCTTGGGTGAAGTAAGGATTCAATTTTCTTCTTCCACCTGTGGCTAGTCAGCATTTCCAACACCTTTTACTGAAGATATTGTCCTTTCCCTGTTAGGTATTCTTGGCACCTGTTTTGATAATCAATTGTCTGTAAATATGTGTACCTATTTTAAGCCTTTCTATTCCATTCCATCAGTTGATGTGTCTCTTTTTTTATACTGGTGCTGTTCTGCTTTGATTACAATCACTTTAAAGTATGCTTTGTAATGAGGCAATGTGATGCTGCCAGCTTTGCTCCTTTGGCTTTATAATTTAAGAAAAAAAAAAAAAAAAAAACCAAAAACAAAAAAAAAATCCTCCATAAACAAGTGGGATCAAATGGGATTTGTCCTGGGAATGCAAGGATGGGAAAGTAAATAAAAATCAGTAAATCTGATGTACTATATTAACAAAATTAAGAAAAAAAACTCATGATTATCTCAATAGATCCAGGAAAAAACATTTGATAAAATTCAGCATTTTTCATGGTAAAATTATCAATACATTAGGTATAGAGGGAATGTACTGTGAAAAACCACATATGATCAAACCATAGCTAACATCATTATCAATGGTGAAAAGTTGAGAAATTTTCTTCTAAAATCAGCAAAAAGAGAGGATGCCCTCTTTTTCCACTTCTTTTCAACACAATACTAGAAGCCATGACCTGAGCAATTGGGCAAAGAGAGTGAAATAACGAACATCCTTATAGGAAAAAGAGTGACTTACAATAGAAAACCTGAAAACTACACGAAAAATAACTGACAAACTGCTACAGGTGCAGGATATAAAATCAACATACACAAGACAGTAACATTTTTATACACTGACAACACACATTCCAAAAATGAAATTTGAGGAAAACAATCCCAATTTTGATAGCAACAACAATGGCAAAATATACTTAGGTATAAGTTTACAATGTTGTGAAAGAGCTATACATGAAGTACAAAACACTGAAAAGAAATCATAAGACTCACAAATAGATGAAAAGATGTCCCATGTTCATCAAGTGGCAGAATTGATACTGTGAAATGACCATAATACCCAAAGTAATCCCCAACTGAATGCAAATTCTACCCGAAATCAAACTCTGTTTGGATCATTGTTAGCATGATTTATCATTCTCTACCTCTTTAAATCTTCTGTGTTCATTTTGACTCCAATATGGAAAAGGTTGCATGAGGATATAGAAGCACACGTATTAGTTAGAAACCTAGATTTGAACACTTAATGAAGTATAATGATAGTCTAAACTATAGAAAGTTATAAAGGTAGGGGAATAAATGAAGTAGACTAACAGATTAATTTAATCTGTAAATTAATATATCTGAGTGGCAGATTGGATATACAAATGAGAGAGATACTGGAATCACACACAGCACACAGGTTTATGCCTGGGTAGATGATGGAGACTTTTTCTTATATGAAATAAAAATAAGTCAAATATTTTAAAAATACAGGAGCGGTTGAATTTTGACATTATTATTAGGTAGTTAAATGACAGTACTGAGGTATTATGATTTATGACTAGAAAACAGTTTGGTTTTGTTCGCTTTTACAGTATTTTAATCTTATTTTATTATGATATTACATTTGTCAAACTGCCGAAATCTTGTTTTTCGGTCTTTGAATGCTCATGACAATTCATGGCATCAGTCTGGTGAGATTATATATTTAATCAGATTTCTCATGAATATTTAGAATTCACTTATCAGGTAGACATTTTAAGGTACTTCACTCTTTTTTCTAGATTCCTACTAATTACAATCTTTCATTAATTGATTTATTGCATCCTAGAGGCATCAAAACTTTTTACAAGTCTCATCTCCTTTAGACTTTAGGATTTGTTTCACCTACCAAAATTATTTGAATGTCATTTTATAAAGTAGAGATATGAAAATGAATAGCTCTTCAATTTTTTTTCTCAACATACAAAT
>PVKS010039841.1:0-16995 GCA_004027875.1 Aplodontia rufa | reverse complement strand
GAGTCACCCCTAATTACCCACCCTTATCCGTCCCCAACCCTTCCAAAAACATCTCTAAAAATGTATTAGGTTTTTGGATCCATTCATCCAGTGAGGGACATCTGGGTTGTTTCCATAATTTAGCAATTGTAAATTGAGCTGCTATGAACATAGATATTGCTGTGTCACTATAATATGCTGATTCTAAATCCCCTGGAAAAATACCCAGGAGAGGAATAGCAGGATCATATGGATCCAACAACTGTGGTACATATATACCATGGAATTTTACACAGCAGTTAGAAGCAATGATATTGCAGCCTTTGAAGGTAAATGGATGGCTATGGAAGAAATTATGCTGAGTGAAATCAGCACAACCCAGAGAACCAAGGGTAGAGAGTCTTCACTCATCTGTGGAGGCTGGAACTAGACCTTGGCCATTGAGAGAGGTGGTCTATTATCAGTTGTTAAATCCAGATATGGAGTAATGTTACACAACCTAATACATTTTTTAGAGATGTTGTGGGAAGGGGAAGGGAGGGATAAGGCGGGCTAACCAGGGGGCACTCTTGAGGGTAAATCTAATCTTCAGAATCTATATACATTATATATTATTTTGTTAAAAATTTATATGATTGTTCAACAAATAAATTTCTCAATTAAAAAAGTCATGGGTGAAGCTTGTGGACTGTTCTTTTTTTTTTTCCTTTTTCAGAAGTTTCTTTTTAAATTCACAATTTAGTAAGTTTAATGTTTATAAGTCTATTTAGTTTTTGTGTTTTATTCTGAGTTAGTGTGGATAGTTTGTGTATATTTTGGAATTTTTTCATTTTAACTGTTCTTTAATCAGCATATTGCTGCTCATAGTATTCCCTTATAATATCTTTATTTCACTAAAGCCATGAGTAATACCCCTACTTTCCTTTCATGTCATTTTGTAATTTGAGTCTCTCTTGCTCTAACTCATCACCAAAATAAATAAAAGTTTATCA
Source organism: Aplodontia rufa (assembly GCA_004027875.1). Taxonomy (NCBI): domain Eukaryota; kingdom Metazoa; phylum Chordata; class Mammalia; order Rodentia; family Aplodontiidae; genus Aplodontia; species Aplodontia rufa. Next base: position 16,024 of record PVKS010039841.1, on the reverse strand, counting down.
ATTTAGATGGTATTTTCAAAAAAGCAACTTTTATTTAGTGCTTTTCTATTCTGTGGTTAATTAACACTATTTATTTTCTTCCAATTAACTTTGAGTTTAGTTTTGTTCACTTTTGTTTATCCAGTGTCATAAGGTTAAACTCTTATTTTGAAATTGTTTTTCTATCCTTTTAATATTGGGAATTATCATTTCAATTTACCTGTATTAAATGCCTTTGTTGCGGGTCTGGATTTGAGGCTCCGCAGTTGCAGCACTTGCCTGGCATATGTGAGTATGTGAGTTCAAACCCCAACACCATGTACACAAGGAAGTCTTGGAGCAAGGAAGTCCACATGAAAAACTACATGAAGTTGATACTCTCTCTCTCTCACTGTCCCTCTCTCTTTAAAATAAATAAATAAATGTCTTTGTTGCATCCTGTCAGCTTGGATATATTGTCTTTATTTTCATTCATCTCAATATATTTTCTAATTATCTTTGTCAGTTCTTCTTTCACTCATTAATTACAAAGAAATGTGGTCTTTAAATTCCATATATATTACAATTTTCAAAATCATGCTGTTATTTTCCAATATCACTCTATTTCCTTTGGAGAATTTATATGATTTTAATATTTCTAAATTTTTTGAGAATTATTTTATAGCCTATCATGTGGTCTTTCCTAGAGAATATTTTATGCAAACTTGAAAAGAATTTTTAATTTTCCTGTTATTTAGTGGCATACACCTTTATTGTGTCTAGTTGGTGTAGAGTACTGTGTAAGGTATTGATCTCTCTTATGATTTGAATCTGGAATCCCCTCTAAAGATTCACGTGCTAAAGACTTTTCTCCAATAGAACAGAATTCAGAGGTATAGCTCTGGAATCATAAGGGCTCTCACCTCATTAATGTGTTAATACACTGATGGATTAAAGCTTACATGATATTGTTGGGAGGTAGTGGAAACTCTTTAAGGTGGAGCCTTGTTGAAGGAAGTAGGTCACTGAGGGCATGCCATTGAATGTTATATACTGTCTGTGGCCCCTTTATCCCTTTCTGTCTCCACTTTCAATTTGCCAGAAAGTGAGAAACTTTCTTCTATCTGCCTCACCACAGTCCTAGAAACAATAGGGCCAGGTGACCATGGACTGAAACCTGTGTGACCATGAGATAAAATAAAATCTTTCTTCCTTTCAATTTGTTTGTGTCAGGTATTTACTCACTGAATTTAAAATCTTACTAAGGAGAGGATTCATAAGATGGTGACTAGCAGGAGGGCTGCATGTATAATCTCTCCATGAAGTGGGATGCCAAAAGTGGGAGAAGTGCCTTTCTGTGAGGTAAGTGAATGGCAAAATTTTTGCCTAAACTCATTAGTATTTGTGCAAGGAAATTTAGAGACATAGAGGCTTGGATAAACTAAGCATACAAGTAAATCCAAATTAATATTGAGGAGCTCCCACTTCAAGGACAGCCACACAGTTGGTGGGCTTCTGTATCAACACAGAGGGGAGGGAGTTGCACACACAGATAAAGGAAGGGCAAATTGGCACGAAGATCTCTGATATCAGAAGGGCTCATCCTGCACTCCACAGTGGAACCCAGTGACTGCATTAGTGCAGGCAACTTAGATTCCCCCCAATCTGGCCACAGTGAGCCAGGGCAATCCCCATTTTGACTTTATGAGTGGTACAAACAGTGACTGCTCCAGGACCCCAGTGTTCTGATGTCTACTTTGGGTGTGCCTGGAAGACCCTCCCTTTGGGTCCTGCGACTCTCAACTACAGTCTTCCCCCCATCACTGGCATATACTGAATTCCAGATGGAGTTTGCTTTCAGGATTATGCATCATAAGTGGTTCCATAGTACCTATATGGGCTGGGTGGGGTTGACTTTCAGGACCTGTGACTCTGGAATGCAGATAATGCCAGGACCTCTCAGGTTGGGCAGAGATTACCTTTGGCCTCAGTGACCTAGGAACTGAAGGGGCATACTGGAACCAGTGCTTTCCTCTTCTTTTAGGCCCTGAAACATGGGAACAGAGGTGGTCTCATAGACTCTGTGTGCTCCAAGTGGGACTTGATTCCATGCTCCTTCAGTTTCCATTTGAGAACTCCCCAGGCATGTTCCTGGATGGGCTGGTGTATTCTCACCACCACCCCCTTGCTGGGGCTGAGACTGCTTCAAGCAACATCTTTTGTGGACAAGTACAGGCCTCAGGTCATTCAAGATTGGGGCAACAGCTGTCCCAGGAGAGCTCAATTCAGGGCAGCCACTACCCTAGGATCAGAGAGAGACCTCTGTAGCTGTTCCAGGATCCACAATACTGTCAGTGGCTCCTGGGGCCCCAGCTGAAGCAGGGTAAGAGTTTGTGCAGAGAGACATGAAAGTGCCTAGGAATTCAATTCAGGTAGCCCAAAAGTTTGTATTCACAAAAAGCAAGGGCAGTGAAAGTCTGCACTCCCTCCACATGAGAAGAATATTGGAAGGACTTCTGAGAATCTGACTTCCATCTGAGAACAGCAAAACACAGTCCCTCCAGCAATCTCACCCTGGAAGTGACCCACCCAGATGTCAGATATGAACATATACCCCCACTGTATATTTTGACCTCAGTGGTAATAATTGAAAACACTCCCAACTCTTTTTTTTTCTTGGTGTTGGTGTCCTGTGTGTTTGTATTTTGATTCTTTTTTTTTTCTTTGGTCTGTCTGTGCTGTGTTTATATTGCTGTGGTTTGATTTGTGGCTCTCTGTGATCTTGCAAACTATTACATGGTGTCTTTGTGCTGTAGAGTCTTCAAGTAGTGAGCCTCTCTGCTAACTCATTCTTCTCTTTCCTCTATCAACACCTAACCGTATTCTGCTCTCTTTCATTCTCCCTCAAAGTCATTACCCCTGTCTCTTCCCCTTTCTTTTTTCTTTATTTCAGCAGCATGGCCCACATCTTTTGTTGCTCTCTCTTCACATTCACAAGGTCCTCACTACCATCCTATCACATTCCCATTGCTTTACGGCTCTTTTTTCTTCACCTATAGGGATTATGGAAAACTGAAGTGAATGTCAAATTTGAAAATTGGTTTTTACTTTCAAATCTAGTCTGAGTACTCTCACAGAAGAAAAAAGAATAATTGGTTTGCTCTTATACATGGTAATTAACATTGTAACAGCTATAGTTGTCACAAAGCAAACAGATTAACACTGTCTATTGTATGCATTGGTTGAGCATATTAACTCCTAACCTTTATCTTCTAAGAAAGTGGAAATCATAAAGGTCCATAATGATTCAAAGGATAGTGAGCCACCCATTGAATTGTAGTATCCAAATTGTGTGCCAACCCAATTAAACAAAGAGACAAAAAATTCAACAAGAATAAATAAAGCCCTTAAGTGAATTATTCAGTGACAGATCTCTAGCCCCACTCTCTGAAACTGAAAATGAGGATAAATAGAAACAGTCCTCCACCTCAAACCCACAGCTCCCCACACAAGGGACCTAGATGAAAACCTAGAAAAATATCAATAATATGATTATTAAAACAATCAAAGAATTAAAAGAAGATTAAGGAAGGATTTAAGAGCAATTTTAGGAGCTGAGAGACCATTTTGATAAAAGTTTCACCTTCAGAAAAGAGATATTGCGGTGCTCTAAGAACTGAAAAACACAATCAAATTAAAAGCTCACTTGAAGATTTTAATATCAGAGTAAACTTGGTAGAAAATAGAACTTCAGTTCTCAAAGAAAGAACATCAAACAATGAATACAGGATGAGCAATGCTGAGTGCAAGGAAGATAGACAAGAAAAAAAACTTACTGAGCATGATCAAAACTTCCAAGAAGTATGGGACGAGATGAGAAAAAATAACCAGAGTGTAATTGGTGTAGGAGAGAACATAGAACAAAAAAATGAAGGACAATGAGATAGCTAAAAAGTTTCCTCCATATCTGAATTGATCCAGAAATTGAAATTCAAGACACTGATAGGACACCAAATAGACATAACCAAATGAGAAACTCACTGAGATGCATCATATACAAAATGAATAACAGAGAAATGATTCAGAGACAGATTGATAAGGATTATTGTGGATTCTTCATCACAGACAATAAAGGCCAGGAGAGCATGGAAGTTCATTTCTGAAATATTGAAGAAAAATATTTTCAGCCAAGGATACTATACCCTGCAACAATCAGCTTTAAATATTTTGGGAAATAAAATACTTCCATAATAAGTTCAAACTAGCCAGATACATGAACACAAAACCAACTCTAGTGAGAATACTCAAAGATGAACATTAAAAGAGGAACAAGCTAACAATCTCAAAGTCCATAAAGAGAATCAAGTCAATAAGATATCATAAGATATCCAAGATGGCACAGAATACAGCAAAGTTCCCAGCATCACATATCTATTCTATCATTGAACATGAATGGACTCAATGTGACAATCAAAAGACACAGATTAGATGATTGGATTAAAAAACAAGATCCAACAACATGATGCTTAATAGGATACATGTCTAACAGCCAAAAGTAGGCAGATTGAAATTGAAAGGTTAGCAAAAAGCCTACCAGATATGTGGTCCAAGAAATCAAGCTGAGTTGTGATCCTTATGTCTGATAAAGTTAACTTTGACAAAAAATTAGTCAGAAAGGATAAAGAAAGTCACTACATCATAGTAAAAGGAGCAATACATCAAAAAGACATAATGATAGTTAACAATTTTGCCCCCAAATACAACCTTCCCAAATATATGGAAAAAGTACTCAAGCACATTAAAACTTTTATCAGTTTTAACACAATAGCACTGGGAGATTTTAATGTACCACTTTCAACAATAGACAGATCATCAAAGAAAAAAATCAATAAAGATATCTCTAACCTAAACAACTCTATCAATGAATTGGTCTTAACAGACATTTATGGAATATTCCATCTCAAATAAACTGAGTTTGCCTTCTTTTCATCAGCACATGGGTCCTTCTCCAAAATAGATCACATCCTAGTCCACAAAGTTAAACACAGAGAACACAAAAAAGTTGATTTAAACCCAAGTATCCTGTCAAACCACAGCAAAGAAACAACACAAATGATTGACAAAACAAAGAGATGATTCTTTGAACCAATAAATAAATTTGACAGACCACTAGCCAATATTACCAAAAGGAAGAATGAAGTGAAGCAAATCAACAAAATCAAAGACAAAAATAGACACATCACCACTGACTCATCCAAAATATACAAGGTTATCAGAACTTATTTTGAAAAACTATGCTGTTCCAAGTTTGAAAATTTGGAAGATATGGACAAATACCTAGCCACATAAGATTGTCACAAATTAACACAAGAGAACATGGAAAATCTAAGCAAACCAACCTCAGGTAGCAAAATTGAAACAGCAATCAAAGAAAGGCCTTCAAAAACAAAACAAAAAACAAAACAAAACAAAATCTGATGGATTCTTAACAGAGCTCTACCAGACTTTTACAGAAGAATTAACACTTATCCTTTAAGCTATTCCATGAAATTGAAAGGGACAGAACCCTTCCAGATACTTTTTATGATGCAGACCCTTATACCAAAACATAAAAAGCACACATCAAAAAAGAAAACAACAGACCCTGATGAACATGGACACAAAGTGCTTATAAAATTTTAGCAAACTGCATCCAATAACACATCAGAAACATAATACTTCATGATCAAGTGGGGTTCATTCCAGGAAAACAGGGCTGGTTCAAGATGTGCAAATAAATAAGTGTGATTCACCACTTAAACAGAATTAAAGACAAAAACCATATGGTCATATCAATTGATGCAGAAAAGGCCTTCAATACAATTTAACACCTATTTATACTGAAAACTCTGGAGAAGATAGGAATCAAAGGAAGATACTTCAATTTTGTAAAAGCCATTTATGCAAACCTATAGTCAACATTATAGTTAATGGAGATAGACTCAAAACCATTCCCACTAAATTTGGATATAAGACAAGGTTGTCCACCCTCAACTCTCTTATTCAATATTATCTTCAAAACCCTAACCAGAGCAAACAGTCAAGACAAGCAAATCAAAGGAATTTGAATAGGAAAATGGAACTTCAAGCTATCTCTACTTGCCAATGACTTTATCCTATAACTAGAAAACCCAAAAAGCTTTGCCACAAGACTTTTAGAACTTATAAAAGAATTCAACAAAGAGTCTGGTTACAGGATCAGCACTCATAAATCAATAGTTTTCCTATACTCTAACAGCAATTTGGCTGAATAAGAAATCAAGGAATCTGTCCCATGCACAATAACCTCAAAAAGAATAAAATACTTGGGCATTAATCTAATAAATGATGTAAAACACCTCTACAATGAAAACTATTGAACATTAAAAAAGAAACTGAAGAAGACCTAAGAAGATGAAAAAATCATTCCATATTTTTGGTTAGGCAGAATCAATATAATTAAAATGGCCATTTTGTCAAAAGCCATGTACATATTCATTGCAATCCCCATCAAGATACAAATGACATTTGCATGGATATAGAAAAAGCAATTCTCAAATTCTTTTGGAATAACAAGAAACCCAGAATAGTCAAACACTACTAAGAATGAAAGATTAAACATAAAGTGTCATAACACCTGACCTGAAAATATACTATAGGACTATAGTAACAAAACATCATGGAATTGGTATAAAAACAGACATGAAGACCAGTGGAATAAAATAGAAGATACTGAGACAAACCCAAAAGCCTTTCACCATCTGATATTTGACAAAGGGGGAAACATATAGTGTGGAGGAAAGACAGCTTATTCAACAAATGGTGCTGGACAAACTGGATAGCCATATGTACACAACAGAAATTAGATTCTTTTCTCTCATCCTGCACAAAAATCAAATTGAAATGAATCAGAGTTAAAAATTAAACATGCAATTATACAATTGCTAGAGGAAAAAATAGAATCTGCCCTCCACCACATTGCTGTAGTACCTCATTCTTTAACAAGACTGCCATAGAACAAGAATTAAAACCAAAAGTGAGTGAGTGGGATGTAATTAAACTGAGAAAATAATTGCCTGCTATGACTCTGACAGGGTTCTAATATCCAGAATATACAAATAATTCAAAAAACTGAACTTCAAAAGTGAAAATAACTGATTCAAGAATTGGGACAGTGAACTAAACTGTAACTTCTCAAAAGATGAAGTCTAAATGCCAATAAATATATTAGAAAACTTTCTGTATCATTAGCAATCAGAGAAAGGCAGATCAAAACTTCACTGAGATTCAACGTCACTCAAGTCAGTGGCAAAATGAAGAATGCAAATAATAACAAATCCGAGGGGCAGGCATTGTGGGAAGAAAGGAACACTAACACACTGTTTGTAGCATTATAAACTTGTACAGTCATGGGGCTGGAGTGGTGGCTTGGCCGTTACAGTGCTTGCCTGGCATGTGCAAGCACACGGGTTCAAACTCCAGCACCCATGTACACAACTAAGTGTCAGAGCAATGAAAGCCACGTGAAAAACTCAATACAAATTTGATTACCTCTCTCTCTCTCTCTATGTTCTTCCCTCTTTAAAAAAAAGTGTACAGTCATTCTGGAAAGCAGTGTGGAGACTCCTCAAAAATCTAGGGATGGAAGCACCATATTACCCAGATATCATGCTCCCAGATATTTTCCTAAAGAGCAAGAATTGACACACTGCAGGGACACAGCCTCCTCAATGCTTATAGCATTTCAATTTACAGTAGGTGAGCTATGGAACCAACACAGATAATCCTCACTGGATGAATGAATCCAATACCTGTGGTATATAAATAAAATAAAGTTCTACTGTGCTATTAAAGGAACAATATCATGATATTGCAGTAAAATGGAAGGAAATTGAAAAAAATATGCTGTGAAGTATCCCAAACATAGAGAGTTAAAGGCCAAATATTTTCTCTCATATGTGGAAGCTAGAGTAAAACTTCAGACAGGATGAAGGTTAGCTAAATTTAGTTAATAAATTCACCAAAGTTAAAATTTCACATAAGGTAGGGTAACCATAACTCCTTAAATTTGGAGTGAAAGAAGGATGCAGGGATGAGAGGGAGGGATAAGGGGATTTATCAATACATTTGCAAACACTCAACTCCCATGAAAAGCCTAACTATACATGGGCTGGCAGAGAAACTCAGAAATTTAAAAAATTATCAATCATGTATGTACTAATTTCCAATTATAGCATTGGGGTATAGAGACGTGAGATTGGGGAGCAGATGAAGAGGTGGAGATCCTGGACTAGGATCAGCCTTAACTTACTTTGTCAATATCCATGTATGCATGAATATGTAATAACAATTCCCTGCAATATGTAAGACTATGTCAGACAAATAAAAAAATTCTATCTTAGTCACTTGAGCCATTTGAATAAAGAATTTAGTCCAGGTCATTATTGAAAAGGGAAAATTAGTATTTCTCATATACATAGGAAATTAATTTTTATAGAAAATATATTTTCTTTGAATTAACAAAAATTTAGTTGATTTTCTTCAAGGAAATCACTAGATAGTAGGAAAAGTATACCAATGATGAGGAATGATGCTACAATGGAATCATCATATTCAATGATACCCTGTTGTTTTGCTTTCTCCCTAAAAACAATTTATTTCAGTAAAATTTAAAAATAGATATTTAATGTCAAGAATGTACATTGTAGATTTTATAACCCTTTAAGTTTTCTTGGAAATATTGCATAGAACAAGAAAGGCTATTTGAATTTTAAAAATGTTCACTTTGAGGCTGGAGTGGTTGCTCAGTGGTTGGGGCACTTGAGTGGCATGCATGAGTACCCACATTCAAACTCTAGCACCACATGTACAACTTAATGTCAGAGAAACAAAGACCAGGTGGAAAAATAAATAAAATTGATTCTATCTTTCTTACTCTTTCATGATCTCTCCTTCTCTCTTTAAAAAAAGAAGCTTCACCTCTTTTGGGGGTCTGAAATATCCACATGGATGATGTTAATAGAATTATTATCACCTTTTTTCATTTCATGTCAAATAAAAATATTTTTGTTGTCCTGCTACTTAAGCACAGTGAAAACTATTCATAATTCACACATTGTAGTGTCAGTATACATTTTATCATGCAGTAAAACACATTTGAAGCAGTCACTTTGTTTTCATATACACTATATCTTACATAACATACTTTACAGATTAAACAATTATTCAGAATTATTTTTAAAGGAGCAAATGTAAAGAGCTTAATATACAGTTGAACTCATAATTAATAGTGGTTAGAAATTTTTATATTATTTAGCCTACTATAGTTGATGAGAAAACATTATTACTATCATGTGTTCCATTATTAAAACATGTGAGTTTAAACACTTTTATCCATTAAAAGGTTTTAAAAGTGGGAGAATAGAGTGGGATCTAGGGGATAAATCTAATTTAAGAATATATACATAACATATTGTTTCATTGGATGCATTTTTAATTGTACAATCATTACATTTATTAATAAAAGTAATTAGCACTTAGTAGATCAATATAATCTCAGAGCATATTCTCTTCATATATTTAAATGGAAAAATCACTTTAATTTTTAAAAATATTCAGTGATTCACATAATTAGGAGGAATTAATTACTCAAATAAAACTATTAAATTTAGGCTTTAGGAAAAGTAGAAAATGCAAAACTTTAAGTAACAACAAGATAATTTTATTATAGAAAAATAATACTATGCATAAATTAAGAAAAGTACTATTGTAAATAAATAAAATTTCTGTACATAACTCAGTTTTTCTTATATACCTGTAACTTTTTTTATTACATAAATAACATCAATTAAATACTGTATGGTGACTTTTGACTCCTCAAATTCATATGTTGAAGCCCTAAACCCCAGTGTCTCACAATGTGACAGTATTTGGAGAAAGGGCCTTGAAATAATAAAGTTTAAATTAAGACATGATGGTGGGCCGTAATTCACTCTGACAATTTTCCTAATAGTTAGAGGAAATTCGTGTGCATGAGAGGCCAGAGTGTTACATGTGCACAGAGGAAAGACCATGTGAGGAATCAATGTGAAGGCAGGCTTCTGAAAATTGTCAGAGTGAATTGTGGCCCACCATCATGTCTTCATTTAAACTTTATCAAGTTTAATTGTCTGTGGAAAACAATACAAACTTGAATAATATTTCTGGTGCTATTGATTTATTCAAATTTTCTTTAATATTGGTTTTGGACATATTAGCATATTGAATCCTTCCCTGGACAAATGATGTCGTAACGTGACTGTAGTTATTTATTTGGTGGCCTGAAGAAGTGGTGTAGATAAATCCTGAAAAGACTTTTGTAGTTTCCCAATATAGAAATGCCTGTATTGTCTTAAAAGTGCTAACTTTTAACATAGAGGGGTGGGCCACCTTTGTAGAAGCAGATATTTCAGTAATAATATGGAATCCAAAATTTTAAGTACATTTCCTTGAATGTCTCTATCCTATATCTTAGGGTTCTTTTCACCAGTTATGACCTTGGCATAGATGTCACGCAAAGACTGAGGATTCAAACATATTTGGATCTCCACTGCACTTATATTTAAATTCTGAACCTGACCATTACTTATTTTGCCTTGTTTCCAAGAAATGAGTCTCTTTATATACTTACCAAAGAAGCTACAACTTTTGTCCTTTCACCTTGTTTTGTTGATTAATCACATTTCACTGTTTTTCTACATAGGAATGATGCCACTCAGTAAAAACCATAAAATTCCATTGTCCTTTAAATTATTCTTCTCCAAAGTAGAAAAATATATGACAGCAGAGACATAGTACCTGATTTAAGCTCCCCAAACACTGACCATGAGTACCAATGATCCCAGAGGCCCACTAGCAGCATGAGATCCCAAACAACATTGGAAATTAATCCTGGTCAACCAGAAATGCTTGGAAATGTGGTGATTCGGGAACATTTCCAGAGCAAGAAACAATCTGTGCTGTTGAGACTTGGCAGAAGCCAACATTTCATGAGTGTCATCCTAGTTTTGGCAATTTTTCAGGCAATCACTAAGAAACTGAGGATAAGAATCCCTCACAGAAAACCACAAATCCTAAGACAAGCCAACCACCCATCTTTTCTTTATTCAACACCATACCTTGAGATCAGCTCCCAGTATCACAGCTGAACAGAGGGAGACGTTGCAGTGACCAGTGTGTATAGATTCACTGAGCTGAGGGAGTCAAACCCAAGCTCACTGCCATCACCCAGAGTCTACTATGAGCCGAAGGTAACAGAGAAAACAAGGAAAGAATATTGAAAACTGAAAGACAGAAACACCAAGTGACCTTCAGAGGCAATCCAAAAAGCATCATTTAGCATTTTTCAACTCAGACCATAAAGGTGAGAGTAGGATGGAACAAGATATTTCATGCTTTGAAAGAAAACAATTACCAATGAAAAATACTATTCCCAGCAAAATTCAGCTTCAAATTTGAGGAGGACATAAAAACATTCCACAGAAAGAACAAATTAGCAATATACATGAAAAAAAATCAGGTCTACAAAGAATATGCAAATGCAAATTTCAAACACAGGAATGAGCAAAATCTCCCAAAGCCCACAACAGAAGAAAATCAATAAAAACATAACCAAGTAAATTTTATCCTAAACTGAACAAAATAGAACAAAGGTCACAATGGCAGGAAATATAATTACATATCTATCCTAACACTGAATGTGAATAGACTCAATGCAGCAATCAAAATACAGATTAGCAGATTAGCTCATGAAATAATGTCCAGAGAACACAACAGATAGGACCACTGCACAAACAACCCTGAGCAGGGCCAAAGAGGGGAGGTTTTCTGCTTGGAGCAGCCCCGCCTACCTGACACCCCACATTCCAGTTAATGCCTGTTTGAGACCTGCTGGAAGGTGCTCAGGACATGAAAGGCAGGAAACACATCTGGAGCAGCTCCAGCTCAGGACCAACCAGGGAATGATGCTCTACATTCCAGTATATTCAGATTTGCAATATTGACCTTGGAACAAAAAAGTAAAGCAACAGGAAATCACAGGAAGAAACAGCATCTGGAAGAAGGTGATCATCAAAGAGGTGGTGACTGATCTGACCCTTTGACTTGCAAGGGAAACCCACCCAGAGAATTGCCTATATTTCCCTCAGAAAATCTAAATTCAGAGATCCAGAAGAAGTTCTTCAAAAATGAATAATCAAACAATGAGAAGTTCACCTCAAACCCAAAACTCCCTTAAAAAGGATGCTATGGATAGGAGTCGAGATGAAAACCTTCAAAATATCATCAAATATATGATTACTAAAAGGAACAGTGAGCTAAAAGAAGATATAATGAAAAGACTAAGTGAGAAAAATTAGCAGATGAAGAACTCTATTATCAAAGAAATAGACATACTCAAAAAGGAAGTAACAGAGCTAAAATCTGAAATTATCAGCATAAGAGGAACCATGGAAGAATTTAATAATGGACTAACTTCTTTTTTTTTAAAAGAAAGAGTGCACAGTGAGAGAGAGGGAGAGAAAGAGAGAAGCAATTTTTATTTAGTTTTTCATATGACTTTCATTCCTTTGAAACTTTGTTGTGTACGTGGGTGCTGGGGTTCAGACTCATGTACTTGCACATGTAAGGCAAGCACAGTAACCACCGAGACACTGCTCCAGCCCCAAATAATGGACTAACTTCTATAGAAATCTTCACTTCTTGAAGAAAGAATTTGTGACAATGAGGAGAGGCTGAGCAAGCTAGAGACCATGGATGACAAAATAGAAAAAAACCTTACAAACATTCAAAATGTACAACATGAAAATCAAGGAAAGAATACTGAAAGCAGCAAGGGAGAAATGTCAAATCATATTCAGAAGCAAACGAATAAGAATCATATCTGACTTTTCAGTTTAGAATCTAGAAGTGAGAAGATCATGGAAGGAAATCTTCCAATGATTGAATTAACAGAACATGCAGATAAGAATACTATACCTAGCAAAACTCAGCTTCAAATTTGAGGCAGAAATAAGAACTTTTCTTGATAAGAACAGACTCCCAGCATTAGTGAACAGAAAGCCACCATTACAAAGAATCCTCAAAGATAAACTCCAGATAGAAGAATAAGCTAACATTCCTCAAAACCCAGAAACAGAGGAAATTCAGTAAAGGTACATGCTGTCAATAGAAAGCTAAGACAGCAAAGAATTTAGTAATAAAATATGAGGAATAGGAATCACAACCACATAACTATTCTAAAACTCTGAATGATCTCAGCACACCAATTAAAACAAACAAATTTGCAAAATGGTTCAAAAACAAAATGCAACGATATGTTGGTTATGGGAAATCCACCTTACAGCCAATGACACCCACAGCTTAAGGGTGAAAGGATGGAAAAAAAATCTACCAATCATATGGCCCAAGAAAGCAAGCTGCAGTTACATTCTTATATCCAACAAAGTGGATTTCAAACATACATTAATCAAAAGAGATAAAGAAAGCCACAACATCCTAGTAAAGGGAACAATACAACAGGAGGAAATAACCATAGTAAATATATACTCTCCAAACACCAATGCCCCCAAATACATGGAAAAGTTACTCCAAGATACAAAACCACTTGTGGACCTCAACAAAATATTTTTGGAAGAATTTAACACTCCTCTAACACCAATAGACAGATCATCAAAGCAAAGAAACAATAGAGATTTCCAGTCCAAACAACCCCATAAATCAAACAGACTAAACAGACATCTACAGAATACTCCACTCCAATTAGGAAGAGTATACATTCTTCTAAGTAGCACGTGGATCATTCTCCAAAATAGATCATATTCTAGTTTACAAACAAAATCTGAGAAGATATAAAAAGCAGATATTATTCTGTGTATTCACAGACCATAATGCCATTATACTAATAATTAACAACAAAAAGCATGGCACAAAACACACAATATGTGGAGATTGAATAACACTCTATTAAATAAAGAATGGATCCAAAAATACATGATAACAGTAATTAAGGAAATCTTGGAAGAGAACGAGAATGAAGACACAACATATTAAAATGTTTGGGACAGCATGAAAGCATTCTTAAGAGGAAAATATACTGAACTAAGGGTCTACATGAAGAATCAGGAGAGATCTCTAACAAATAAGCTTGTGCTTCAACTCCAATCCCTACAAAAGGAAGAATAGTTTAATCCAATAGCCAGCAGAAGATAGGAAATAATTAAGTTCAAAGGTGAAATCAATACAATTGAGAACAAAAAAAAACCAATAAACAATTGATGAAGCAAAGAGCTGATTCTTTGGGGAAAAATAAAATTGAGAGAACACTAGCTAATCTAACTAAAAGAAGGAAAGAATCAAAGCAAATCAGCAAAATCACCAATGGATTGGGGGTGGTCACCACTGTCCCATGTGAAATCAAATAGATTATCAGAATATATTTTGAAAAACTATACTACTATAAATGAGATAATCTGGAAGAGATCGAAAAATTTCTAGACACATACAACATTCACAAATTGATATAAGATGGCATTGAAATCTTAAACAGCCCAATAACAGGCACCAAAATCCATTCAGCAATTAAAAGTCTTCCAAAGAAGACAAGCACAGTGCCTGTTGGATTCTCTGTGGGGTTTTACCACAAATTTGAAGAAGAACTAACGCCTCTCCTTATTAAGCTCTTCCAAGAAATTGAAAAAAAGGGAATTCTCCCAAACACTTTTTTTATTAGAAGTATATAGAGATACAGGATACAGTTGAGGGGGAAACATTATCAAAACAGTAGCAATCAATGCATATAAACTTTGTTATCCAGGGGTCATGCCAAAGCATACATAAACCACCATGGGTTTCACCTGTTGCAGTTTCCTCTAGAAGAACTCATGCGTTAAATGGGTAGCTCATGGAGGAATGACATCATCTTCTGGGATGGTTCCCCCATCTTCCCAATCACCAGACTCCTATGAGTTCTTCATATACCCTCCCCCTCCCCATCCCATTCCCTACACCTCCAAGTATCCTAGGGAGCTATCCCCCTGTTACACTGAAAGTCGTTCAATCTGAGGTTTTGTTAGGTCAGCCGTCTGTCCTACTGCTTCCCCATAAATTCCAGTATCAACAGATGAGAGAAACCATTCAGCCCTTGAGTCTCAGAGCTTGGGAGACTTCACTAAGCATAATTCTGTCCATCTCCATCCATTTGATTTCGAAGGCTATAATATCGTCCTCTCTGATGGCCGAGTAGTATTCCATAGTATATATGAACCAAAGCTTTTGTATCCACTCATCAAGTGAGGGGCATCTAGGTTGGTTCCATAATCTAGCTATAGTAAATTGAGCTGCTAAAAACATTGATGAAGCCACATCGCTATAATACGCTGATTCTAAAACTTTTGGGAAAATTCCCAGGAGTGGGATAGCTGGGTCATAAAGTGGTTCCATTCTTAATTTTTTGAGGATTCTCCACACTGCTTTCCACAGTGGCTGAAACAGTTTGCAGTCCCACCAGCAGTGTAACAGTGTTCCTCTTTTCCCACAGCCCCTTCAGCATCTGCCGTTGCTTGTATTCTTCATTTTTGCCACTCTAACAGGAGAGAAGTGGTATCTCATTGAAGTTTTGATTTGCATTTCACTTATAGCTAATGATGTAGAGCATTTTCTCATATATTTATGGGCTTTCTGGACTTCCACTGGAGAGAAGTTCCTTTTGAGATCTTTAGCCCATTTATCGATTGGATTATTTGCGAGTTTGGATTTTAGTTTCTTTGGTTCCCTATATATTCTGGATATTAGCCCTCTGTCCGAGGTGTAGCAGGCAAAAATTTTCTCCCATTCTCTAGGTTCTCTCTTGATGCTGTTGACTAGATCTTTAGCTGTGCAGACGCTTTTTAGTTTAAATGCATCCCGTTCATTTATTTTGATTTTACAGTATGTGCCATAGGAGTTTTGTTAAGGAAGAACCTGCCGACTCCTATGTGTTGTAGTGTTGACCCGACTTCTTTTCTAGTAAATT
>PVKS010039840.1:0-17015 GCA_004027875.1 Aplodontia rufa | reverse complement strand
GAAATTCCTAAACAAAATTGTGCAACAAAATGAGTTTCCGGAAGGGCAGTCTAGTCCAGGTAAAATCCAGACTTCTGAATTTCTGCAACTTATTCCTGTATCTTCCACTCTTTGAAGACTGCTAACGACTGAGCTATATGCCGGGTGTGTATTTCACAGAGAATAACATTAGCAGTGGAAGAATGTTCCCTGGTTTTCTAAGCTCACTTCCTTTAAGTTACCTGACAGTTCTGCAGACTTCTCCCTGACACGATTTTCGTCAAAAGCCCACACAGAGCGGTAAAATTGTCTAGAAACTCTAGCCTTTGTTACAGCTGGAAAATTACGGGAATAAAGTGTGATCGTATTAATAAAGGAAAATGTGAAAACTGGTATTGAAAATAATGCCTGACAAAGCCACAAAAGTCTCCTTTATTATAGTGTTCATCTTTACTAAGCACCTAAATGATATTAACTAACATTTGGCATATTCAAAATTACTATTAAGCACGATATGCAAAGCTCTCACATGAGACTGTGCCTCGTTTAGTCTTACGGCAGCTGAAGAACTTGTGTTGTGCTATTAACGATTAATTTCAGGACCCCCACTCGAGTAACAACTTCCCTCCTCCCTCCTTGGATGGAAATGCTGTCTCATTCCCTCTCACAGACCTCTGTAATTCCCTTTCTACCTGCCAGGAAAAGTCCTATATGCTTGTCTTTTTTTTCTCTCTGAGAATATGGTGTGTTTGAGGGAAATATCAGAGATTACCATTTCAATCGCTAAGGACTGCATCTCTTTTTTTGTCCTTTTCTCTCAAAATTATTGTATTCTCAGCAGTCTTACCCATCTTTCTGTACAGCAAGGATGGATTTCCTGATTTATTCAAAGACTCCTTCAAGTTTGTTTTGCTCTCTGTGCCTGTAACTCAGTAATGGACAGAGAATACCTTGCTTCCCTGGGGTCAGTTTTAATAGTTCAAATGAAAAGGATGATTGAAGTGAACAATTATTGCATTATCATTCACCCGTGCTGAGGCAGGAGGACTCAATGTGGAATTCTTTGTGTGGATAAGACAGCTCCTCAGAGTCCATGTGATTTTCAAGCAATCCTAGTAAATTGAGTAAGCCCCCAGGTCTCAGGTAGCTCTGCGGTGCTGCTATAGTGGAAACCAATGGGAAAAGACCACAGACACCCGCCGCATTACATAAAAGAATATGTACCCTGATGGACGGAGTTGCTTGACATCTCTTTTGATAGTTGGTTTACAATTGTGAATGCATTTGTGTGCATATACGCATATAATACATAATTTAGATTTTTAAATATTGTATATTAAGTATATATTAATCTTAAAGGTATAGTATGTCAGTCTATGTTTGCAGGCCAAGGATCCTTGATGTAGCAAAATGAATATTTAAGAAACCATCTTTTAGATAATAAGCGAGTTGGTGAATGTGCAGAGGTGTGCATGGCAGAGCAATGGCAAAGAAAAGAGAGCCTGAAAGTCAACCTGTGCCTCTACAGACAACTGATTTCCACCAACATTACTAAGAACATGCACTGGAGAAAAGGAAAGATAGAAATGAACTCAGAACAGATTAGTGACGTACACGTAAAACCTGAGATTTTGGCATTACTGGAAGAAAATATAATATAAATGCTTCAGCACAATGCAATGGGCAAGGAAGTTTGGGACAAGATTCCAAAATTACAGAAAAAAAAATAGACAAGTGGGACTGCATCAAACTTAAAGTTTTCTGTGTAGCAAAGGAAACAATCAACCCGCGGAACGGGAGAATATACTTGAAATCTGCATACATGACAAAGGGTGAATAGCCAGGACGTGCGTGGAACTCTAAAATCTCAATAGCAGCAACAGCAACAATAATAACAAAACAAACATCATTGAAAAAGAGCCACAGACCTAAAGATACAGGAATGGCCAACAGAAACGTGAACAAGTGTTTAACATCACTAAGTAGCAGGGAAACGCAAATCAAAACACACCGAGATGTCCCCTCATCCCACTAAGAATGGTTATTACCAAAAAGTCCAGAAGGCAAAATGTGAAAGCAAACACGGTGCTCGCGGGTGGGAATGTAAATGAGCAGGCATTGTGGGAAACAGTAAGCACTTTCTGAAAAAATTGAAACTAGAATTCCCGTAGGACCCAGCACTACTACTACTGGGTAGAAATCCAGAGGAGACGCAGATCTGCTCTCCTGAATTCACTGCTTCACTATTGGCAATAGTCAAGAAGTAGAAACAAACTGTCAATCAAACAAGGCGTGGATATTAAAAATGTAGCACACAGACACCATGGGATGCTCTTCAGCCATAAAAAGAAATGAAATGTTGTCGTTTGCAATGACATGGCTAGAACTGAAGATCGTTTTGTTAAGGAAAATAAGCCAGGCACAGAAAGACAAGGACCACGTGACCTCACTCGCATGTGGTGTCTAAAAGAGTGATCTGGTAGAAGTTAGGAGTAGAATTGTGACTGCTGAGGGCTAGGAGTGGGGAGCAGACAAATGGTTGTGCAAAGGTTGACTAATAGTTAATTAGTTACAGTTAGATAGCAGCAAGAAATCCTGATGTGCTATTGCAGTCCAGTGGACACAGACAAGAAGTGTACTATACATTGCAAAAAATAGTAGAAAGCATTCTGAAGGTTTTCACTACAAGAAACAGTTAAGTGCTTGAGAATGTATGTATTTACTCTCATTTAAACATTATACAATGTATGCATGTATCAAAACATTACAGGGTATCCTAATAATATGTATGATTTTCATGTTTTTGTGCATCAGTTAAAATAAATTTAGAAATTGAATGAAAATATATGAAAGAAATAAACATATAATTATGGGAGCATAATATGATGCAATATTTAATTTATGCAAAACAGCATATACATGTGATATCTGATAGATTTATAAGCATAATGTTAGCTTTAAACTACATGTAAGCAGATGAAATACCGTGAAAAGATGTCCAAAAAGACTGGTTCATGCAAAATTAGCATTTGTGCGTATGACAATTTGGGTATATGTGTGCACGTGTACACGTGTGCGTGTGTGTGTGTGTGTGTGTGTGTGTGTGTGTGTGTGCTAGCAATGTCTCTGGCTGGTTGGAGTCCTAGGCCAGAGTCCAGGAAGAAGCTACATAAGATAGATATTAAATTATGCATGGGGGCCAGTTTTTGCCAGTCTACAAAAGGACGGGTTTAATTTACTCTGGATGATTCTACTTGCTTCTTGGAATTTCTATGGTCTTTAGGAAATAGCAACTACAAAGAGACTAAAGCAATGAAATACATCTTTTCTGTGTCAGTTTTAGACCTAACGGTGTCTTAAGTGAGATAGTCATCCATAAATAAAGCTATTCTAATTCCCTGCATAGCTGAAGGTCAGAGTCTTAAGTGAGAACATCCTGGGCCTCATCGTAGAGCAAATCTTCACCAAACACATTTGAATTTAGACTAAGTCCCTTGCCATTCACAGTACAGTACACCTAGGTGGATGCACAACCGGCTGCAGTATGCACCTCTTCTGAACATGCATCGACTCTAAAAGTGATCATCATCTTAATTAAACAAAGAGGCAATTCCTGTAGTGTTCTTATTCCTGTGGATTCAATACGTAGATACACAGTTTTTGTAAATGTCATTAAATCATCCATCCTCAATGGGGCATCAGTTCCACACTTCTTTGAAAAGAGCTTACTTTCCCTCACAGGTCAGGGGCAATCCCACTATATGGTGTGGTATGGAGGAAAGAGAAGTTGACATGAGTCACCACAGCTCACTCCCACCCTCATCTACCCGACAATGCAATGCCAAGAGCTACCCAAGGTACAGAACGATGTGGTGGCAAAACACCTGTCAGACCAGGCACTCAAAAGTATTTCATGATGAAATCAATAGTCACTCTGTCAGGATTTTCTGTGGCTTGAAGAGTAACTCATAGGAAGTACATGATAAAATAAGTCTTCATTAATTTATGTAGAAATTATGGGGGGTGTTTTAATAATTTCAAAAGACATGGCAGTTTTTCTTTAAATCTTTTTTCTGCTGAGTACAGTTTTCTTCTTTGTAAAATGAGAAATTCCCAAAATATCCTTTCACTTAAAGATAATAACATTCTATCAACTTCCTGTCCCATTACCTATAATACCAAGAAGTCCTTTTGAGAGCAGCTAGAAGAAGGGCTAATTATCTTTGTGCACCATCACTGAGGTGCCCTGACCCTGTTCATGTGGTTACAAGGAAGGAGCGGGACAGGAATCCGGAGATGTGAGGGCGGCACAGAGGTGGAGCCTTAGAGAATGTCACCGCTGGTGTTGATGGTTCAAAGTCTCAGGACTGAGACCGCAGTGTTCTCTAGCTGAAGGGGAGCTTGGAGATCATTTGTTTCCCAGTGTTTAAAGTTTATCAATAAAAACACAAAGGCCAGAGAAAGAAGAGGACCTGCTCAACACTAATGCATTTTATGGGATTGCCACTTCATTTGAAGAGGGCTCATGTGTTCTCTCCCTCTGTGGCTTAATTATTTACTTTAAAAGTGATCTAACAATATATAACAAAAGAAACAAGTGCAAGGCCTTCTGTGTAAGAGACCTTTTTACCTTTAGTCTGGTGTTTTATAGTATAGTTGGACTTTGAAAGACAGATGTTACCCTGAGTAAAGAAGATAGGCTCACCTCTCTAAGTCCTAGAAAACTTTGAAACATCACAGAACATGCTGAAAAGCGGACAGCAAACAGAGGAGACTTTGTAAAATTGAAAAACAGAAAATCAAAAGTGGAATGCAAAAACATTCTTTGATTCACAAGTTTAAAAAATATTGTATGGACTCTTGCTACATGTTATGTAGGTAATCACATCATTATTAGTCTAAGATAACACGTCTTTTAATCAAGTGACAGCATCCAAATCACCATGGACATTTTAAAATTATTCAATGTTTAATATGTGTATCTTTGTTTCATTGTTGTACGTCAATAATTTGAACCACAGTTCTGAAGAATTTGAACTGTAGTAAGTGAAAACGAAAAAAAAACGAAGCCCTTTTTGCTTTGTATGAACCAATTCTTGAAATCATCTAATGAAATTAAACTTGTTGAGGGAAGTTCATTCTTTTCAGGTTCATTTTCCATGTTCTTGCACTTATACATAAGAACAGGGTGTGTGTGTGTGTGTGTGTGTGTGTGTGTGTGGATGTGTGTTGAGAAGTAAACAGAAATTGAGAAAGAACATAGATCACACTTTTTACCTATAAGCTGATAATTTCTTGCCTTATAATGCACAGGAGGTTAAACAAACTAAAAATCTAATAAGTCTTTTCTACTTTGATTTTGTATTTGCATTTCTGTGCATCATTTTTACCTCCACGGATCTGTCCTAGCCTGAATGAAATTTAGCCTTCAAAGTCCAAGATCTCTAAATGACAAAGGAGAAGCATGAATTATGGTAACTCTAAGGAGTGTGGATTTCATTCTTGCATGTTATTTTTTCTTTCTTTCTTTTTTTTTTAAGAGAGAGATAGAGGGAGAGGGAGAGAGAAAAAAATTAATTTTATTTATTTTTTTCATCTGGCCTTTGTTTCTCCGAGACTTAGTTGTGTATGTGGTGCTGGGGTTTGAACCCAGGTCTTTCTGCATGCTGGGCAAACACTTCAATTGCTGAGCCTCTGCTCCTGCCCCTCATTCTTGCATTTTCTCAGTAAATAATTGCTCATGCAACATTTGCCAGGGAACGTTATTAGAACCACATCACCTCTAACAGCTTTCACCTAACTTTTAAAGTACTGCAAGTAGGACAAAAAACCTCATATGAATCATAAGTGAATGAATTTACATAAGGAACTTTCCTCTTCTTCCATGGACAGGGTAAGAGGATTCTTGAAAGTTGTGAAATTACATTTCTGCTTTGTTTCAGTGCACCTGAAATATACAACACTATAAATTTCATCTGCTGGAAAGGACAGTGGGTCCTCAACCTTGCTAAGGATTCTTACATCTTTGGAAAATTTGTTCTGTCAAATCTAACTATTATATTGCCCAAATTAACCCTGACGGATGGAAGGATGGCGCCAACTCTGACTTTTGCTCCTAGGGGAGTGGAGAGCCCCCATGGTGGGGCAGTGAGCAGAGCAGTGATCCAGTCTCACCTGTATCTGAAGGTGTCATGCACCTGGGAATAGAGGAGAGAGGACGGACATAGAAGCAAGGATGCTGGTCAGGCGGCCACATAGCATTGCAGGACAGAGACTGAGGAATTGGGTATTTGAAATTCCCAGAGATTGGCTGTGCAGTGTGAGAGAAAGGAATGAGTTTACTGTGCCTCCGAAGGGTTTGTCCTGAGCTGCTTCAGGGACGGATGTTGCCTTTGATACAGGAAAGTCGGTCAACAGCAGTGATGGGAAGACCAAACGGAGATCACTTTGGATGTGGACGCTCTGTGTTTAAGAGGCCTATTGGAGTAGCAGTACGAAGTGTAAAAGTCAATGTGAATTATGAGACATAAACGTGTAGGAGGGAGGCTGAAACCAGGTGTGAAAGTGAAGGTGAAAAGCAGGACTGGAGGTACTGTGAATTAGAAGCCATCAATAGTTTGATGATGTTTCAGGCCATTTATATTTGATTTAGTCATACAGAGTGACCCTAGCTGTAGTATGGAAACAGGCAGGCATGAAATTAAACATAAATTCTGGCTGCATGGGGTGTAGTTCAGTGATTCAGCATATGCTTAGCATGTGTAAGCCCCTAGGTCCAATCCCTAGCACCAATAAATAAGGTTTACAGATGCTTACGCATGCAAAGCAATGTTAACATGGTGTGAATAATATTGTATAACATGTTTTTTTCACAGAAAAAATGACTCACTTTCTTATTAATATTCTAATGCAATTTTTAACAATGAATTAATTAAATAGCATAAAATTAATTAAAATAGAATAAAATTAATTAAAATAAATAAAAAGAATAAAATAGAATAATTAATTAAAATAGCATAAAATCAATCTGTGTGTGGTGCACATCCAGCAACTTTAGTAATGTTATTATTGCTGCCACATCCATGACCACAGGTCAGTTTCATAACATTTTTCTATACTCCAGCAGGGCCACTCACAACCCTTTAGTGCTCACATGCCTGCCACGGTGGCTATGGAGCCTTCACAATGTGCACAGCATATTAGGCATCTAGAATGTTCTTTGTTTTATTAATCCAAACTAAATTGCTGGAAACATTGTTGTACATAATCTTTGAAATATATTTACTTGCTTTCTAGAAATGCAATAGTCACAAAATGTGCTCAACTTGGGGACCTTAGCAAATACTAAGAAATGGATCTCAAAAAAGTTATAGTTTTACCATTATTATATGAAAGTGGTCCTTCCCAAACAATCGCTGAATATTCATATTTTTACAGATGAAATATTAGTGTTTAGCAAGGTGCTCAAGTATGCTACCTTGATTAGGAGTGAGGTCAATCATTTTCCACCTTTATTTTTCTGATTCACTTTGGCCAATTATCTACTAATACATTATTATAACCTAATCATGTACTTTTTCTTTTCCTTAAATCTGTGAGATCATTTTGTTTATGTTTGCTGTATAAGTTGTAAATGTTTGCTTCACTTAAGATTTGCCTTTAGGGATAGGAGTGGTGGCTCAGCAATCATGATACTTGCCTGGCATGCGCAGGGACCCAAGTTTGAACCCAGCACCACATACACAACAAAGTGTTGGAACAACGAAAGCTACATGAAAAACTAAATAAAAATTGCTTCTCTCTCTCTCTCTGTCTCTCTCTCTCTCACTGTCCCCTCTTTATTTAAAAAAAAATGTGCTTTTAACATACAGAGATTTTTAAGTTTTACATAGTTGATTTTATAACCCTTCTACAGGTGATTTTTTGTGATACTGCCAAGTTAAGAAAGCCCATATCCAACTCCGAAATTTTTTTCTTCATTTCTTAATGGTGTTTGTAAGATTTTTCTCCAACTTGTGTTCATACTTATAATTATCTGCTAAAATCTAAAAGTATGATTTATATGGAATTTTATTATTTTCATGGTATAAGATTGAAATCTAACATTGTTTACTCTCTGCACCAATAATCCCAAATGTACTAACTGAGCTACCTGTCATTTCTTTTGTAGGCACTCTGGGAAACCTTCTACTAGGGTAATATTTTAACATATATTTGGAGAGGTATTTCATCTGCTTTTTGTTAGATTCCATTTCCTTGGCCATATAGTATGCATGTGTTATATCGACTTCATTCATCAATTGTTTTCAAATCTCTAATTATTCTCTTTTTTCCTGTTCATTTATTATCTTTATCTTAAACCTGTGTACCAGTTAATTTTTCAGTTGATTCAATTCTCTTTCTGTCTACTTTACTTATTAACTCAAGAATGGTGTCCTTTTGGATCTTAATGTGTTTGCTGTGGTGTCCAGTTTGCAGGTGACCCTGAGTGATCCTGCCTCCTTGGCATTCACACATTGTACTGGGCTTGGTCTCAAAAACCAATAGCTTATAGCAGAGATAATGGTATGGACTTTCACAGTGAGTTTGGAAAAGATAGCTTGCCTCTTGAATTCTCTTTCTAGTCAAAGCATCCTGGAGAGGTCAGTTGCATGTTCTAAAGATGTTCTGGCAGCCAGGGGCCCAAGTGGTGAGGAACAGCAGCCTGGCCAAGTGCTGGCCACCAGCAGGGCTTGGAACCAAACTCCTTAGCAGATGGTACAGTTCCAGCCCAGACTCCAAAGCCAGCACCAGCCAACAGCTTCACTAACTTCCTTTACTGCTGTGTTTTTGTTATTTCTCTCTCTATTCCTTTTGGTAAAAATGGAAGTTCAGAGTTTACTGTAAATTGTAGCACAATGCTGAAAATTGGAAAGTCTTTTAAACTATTAGCTATTCCAATTTTTCTGTATTATTTTCTTCTTTTCTACCCTTCCATTTATCCCACCTTGCATGAATACCTATGACTGCAGAGCATTTGTTGAACTGTTGTCTTCTCTATGAATGAAATGAACTTGTACAATGTGTTAACTTTCTTTGGTGTATATTTGTCAAGATTTTCCTTTAATTAATACATGCATTCATTCCCTATATTTGGAGGGTTTCTTTTCTTTTTTTGTCAATAGATAGCAGGGATGAAATTTCTAGCTGAGAAAAGTAAAACAATATTATGACAAACCTACCCGCAATAGTTAGCCTATTTCATTATTTGGATGCCTCTCAAAAGGAAATATAAAATGTCCTTTAAAAGTTTCACCTTTCATACTATAAGTCTGATGAGTTTGAGATTTATTCATCTAACTAAATATTATTAGTTAATGTCTATAAATAGTTCACAACTGTCATTGATCTTTATCTATTGTCCTATGTAGGAGATATCTAGTCATTTAGTAGGGTACTTCACAAGTAGGTATAAAACAAATGGAGAATGGCAGGTATCTAAAGCAAGTATTTTCACAACAAATTAATAGTTCCTAAAAGGGTTATCTACTTTTGAATTATCACTAAAAAGTACAGTCTTAAAAATATGCAATTGATGCATTAGTATTTTAAATGATGCCTTCTTTCAAATAAAAATGAAGCTATTCAAACTTTTTATTATCAGCAAATATCTCTGATCTTTAATTAGACAGGAACCTCTCTCTCCATAACTCAAGAAGCAGTTTTGAGTTATTTCTGCATGAAACATATGGGAGATGACATATGAAAGACAGTTTTCTTTAAACGTCTGCTTTGTTCACTGTCTTGTTTCTTTGTAAAATGCATTTTAAGCTCTAAACATGAAATATGCATTATTATTATAAATATCACATCTATGTTTAGCTATGATAAGACACTTGACTTGGTAGTTGCAAAGAGTTGGGATGTGTTTTGTTTTTATTTGAATCCTAGAAACAGTTTGCTGAGGTGAATGATGTGACCTGCACAGTGACAGGGTCACCATGCAGAACTGGTGGGGCCTTCAGACACTCAGTGCTAGGATCAGTACTTGTCTGAAGTCCTCTTTCTCTTTCTCTTCCTGACTCATACTTCTCAGGTTTTCAGAGTCGCATTGGTGTCTTTAAAAAAGTTATGATTTGTTTCCTTCTCTGTGCCTTCTGACAGCATTAGTATGAATTTTGTACTATTTAATTCTTCACTTTCATTTCAGATTATACCCAGTGAAGCAATCTGGACTTGTAGAAAAGTTGTAATTGCAATTTTAATTACTTTAATAGCTTCAGGAGTATTGAAATTCTATGTCCTTTCAAATTAGTTTTGACATTTTTTAAAGAAATTTGCTTTTCAAATTCACTAGAATAAGATAACCCACATTTAATTTACACACAAAAATGTTGCTATTAGAAGCCTATACGTTTGTATTTTTTCTATATCTTTCCTATCCAATCCTTTCTGATCTGTCAGTCTTTTAAAAAAATAAGATAGAGATTCAATTTATTTCAAATTTATTAGGCAGAACTTTTTCTTTGTCTAGTGAGTTGGGGCCATGATTTTTAGTGTGTGACTAATATACTTGAACTCCTGCATGATTTAGGATTTATTTCTGTGTGCCCCAATTCCCTGTATCTTTTTTTTTTTCATACTTTCATGAAGCAGTATTTTTCTTCTTTTGCCCTTCATTTTTTTGAAAATGTGTACTTATTACTGTTCCTTTGGCTACTGGTGCATTTGTTCCATGAGTAACTTTGAGACATCCAGATGGGATAGTAATGCTATCATTTGTTGTTGGACAAATGCAGCCCATTTCCTCCCTCTGCCCAGGGTTGTCAGTGTCCCCCCTCATGGGTGAGGTAAGGGAGGTGTGACAGGAGAGTGTCGGGAAGCCATCCCTCCTATCATGCAAGGCCAGCTGAGTCTTGAAACTTCTGTTGTCCCCAGGATTGTTGTTCTGAGGCAAACTTGTTCCTGAGAATACCTAGTTAGCCATCATAGATGAGGTCGAATCCAGAAAATGATCACATTTCTCTCATTTCATGAAAGAAAAACATTGGTATATTAAACACAGTACGTTCCAGTGGCTTTCATAAAATCTGAGCAGGTGTCACTGCATTTCACCCTAGCTACTATGAAGTTTCTTTTTAAATACATATTTCGCAGGTTTTAAATGCATGGAGTATTTCTATGTGTGTATGTGGTGCTGGGGCTTGAACCCAGGTCCTCACGCATGCCAGGCAAGCACTCCAGCCACCAGCCATCGCTCCAGCCCTATGAATTTCTGATTTGGCGATAAGTAATCTTGATACATAATTAAGCTAATTTTTTCAAGTTTTACAGGGAATTTATTACCAAAAAATAGAAGAAACTCTATCTTAGTTTTCAGGTCAGAATTGAATTGATAGATTATTTTTAAAGCAAAGAAGCAGGAAATCAATGAAGTTAATCCATCAGGAGGATTTTTGAGTAAATTGCCATCATTTTCTGCTCAGAGTAACAGAAACAGGGGTCATTTATTACTTTGAGTTCGTAGACTTTTGCTTTCCTTGAAATATTTATTAAAATCCCTCTCAGAGCTGTGAAATTCCCATCCTCCCCTCCCCGTCCCACATCACTTTGGGCAGGAGGAACAGAATTGAGCCCTTCTCCTTGGACCTGCCTTAATCTCGGCTTTCTCCTCCCGAAGTAACTTGCTTCTCCTTTATCTTCAGAAGATCTTTGCTGTTTTTGTGTTACTGTTTTTTTTTCTCAGTGAAGTGACAAAAAGCACAAGAAATTGAAAACCATCTTATGTCTTGTTTCACTTTTTTGAAAATCACACATGAACCTTCCCTTAGCAATCTGTAGCTTAAGAGCTACAGCCTCTGCCCATCCTTCATAGGAGGTGGAGTGGATTTCCCCTACTTGAGTGTGGCTTGCACTTAGTGCTTCCCTTCCAACAAAGATCAGCTAGGAAGGACCCTGTGACTCTCAGGCTGGCTTGGGAAGGCCATCTGGGTTTCACCTGATGCACTCTTTCTGGAACAGATGAGTTTGGAGCCCTGAGTCACCAAGCAGGAAATCCTGCTGTCCAGGAGCCATGTGTGGGGGAGATCACTCGACTGGAGAACACAGGGACAGCTGTCCAAGTGTTCCAGTTGGAGAGCTACCGGAGACCCCTCAGCATCCATTGACAGAGGCCAAATTCTTGGCAAGTGAGCCTTCAGAAGATTCCAACTCTGCCGCCAAGCCTTCCAACCAAGGGCTCAGAGGCGATGGAGCAGAGACTACTGACCCTCTGCCTGGGGAGCAAAATGAAGGTGGTTCTTGGTCACTGACTTTGTGGTCATTTGTTTCACAACACCGGATCACAGTGGGCTAGCTCAAGCCCTAATGCCATGTTTTAGTGACAGTTAACAAATCAATTATTCTTGGATGCAGGAAAGGTTGCCACATGACAAGAGGTGTCATCCACTATGCAGCCAATGTTGGGGGATTCTGAGACTCTTCTAGCATTACGATGGAGAGAGCCACATCCTTCAAGATCTATCACCACTTGACACCTTGGATTAACCTGCAGGCTAACGTATTGCTTTTCCAACTTTGCACTCCTGTTGGTTCTTTTCTTCATTAGAATTAATACTAAAAGTTGACAGTGTCCAAGGTTTAGGCAAGAGTTTCCATGCAATAAAAAAGTAATGATATCAAGATTTTTTGGAAATAATTTGTGACAGATTTCTTTTTTTGCTATTGAGAAGCATAAAAATGATACAGCGGTATAAAAAATGTTTTGCAACTTGTACTGATTTTTTTTTTAAAAACTGTATGACTTGGTTAATAGTCTCTGAGTAAAAATATCTTTGCTATAAACAACAGATGCTTAAATTCCTATGTGCAAACTCAAACCACAGGTAGGAACATTTCATTGGAGGTGAATTCTTAGCACCACTGGTGAGAAATGGGAAATATATTTTGCGTATTTTAGTATATAATATTCTTCTCTGAATTGATTTTTAAATAAATTTATTTATTTTTAAAGAGAGAAAGAGGGGTGGGGAATGACAGAGAGAAAGAGAGAGAATCAATTTATTTAGGTTTGCATTTGGTTTTATTGCTCTGACAATTGCTTTGCGGGTTGTAGTCCACGTGGCCTCTCTATTGGCTTGATGTGTTCTGCTCTTGTATCTTTCCTCAGCAGATGTCCCATGGTACTGACATTTCTTAGTCTTGGGGTCTCCATTGCGGCTTCAGCTTCCCTCTCACGTCTCCATACACCACCCTCTCAGGGGCAGCCCACAGGGACTCCAACCCTGGGGCACTTTGCCTGGCCTCCCAAGCCTTCGTTTGAAATCTTGGTGGGAGCCTCCGTGACCCTCTAACTCCAGCATCCTGCAATCCTGCAGCACCATGGGGTTGACACCAAGGTCTGTGACATCTCCAGTGTTAGCCAACCTCCAGGGACTATGGCCATAGCAGGCTCTGAGTACCTGAGTGCCTGATCACTTTGACAAACCTCCCTAGGCCCCCTTGTGCAAGAAGAGAGCCCCCCCAGCCTCTTCTCAAGGGAATTTTTGCTCACTGAGTCTGAGATGGGTGTGGTCCTATCAATTCCTGAAATGCCCTCAAGCTATCTTTCTTCTTGCCTCTGGGCAAAGTCTATTGCATTTTAGTTGCTTTGAAGTCTTTAAAAATAGAAACTTCCCTAGCCCCAGTTTCACTTCCAAATTTCAAGTCCAAGTTTTTCAAATCTTTATGCTCTGCTTTCTGCTCCTGGATATCACAATAAACTTGGCTAAAAGCCACCAGCAATAGCCATACCATCTCCTTAATGCTGTGCTGCCTAGATATTTTGTCCACCAGATTAAGAAGTCCATATCTTTTCTTAAAAGAACAAAGAGAAAGAGAGACAGAGAGACAGAGAGAGAGAGAGAGAGAATATAAATTTTTAAATTTCATTTTTCATGTGGCTTTCGTTTCTCCAACACTTTGTTGTGCACATGGTTCTGGGGTTTGAACCCACAGCCTTGTGCATGCCAGGCAAGTTCTCTAACTGCAGAACCACTGCTCCAGCTCCAGTCCATAACTTTTAAAATCAATTTTACAGAAAGTCTTAGGACACAGGGAAAATGCGCACAACTTCTTAGTCACAATGTAACATGCACGGCCTTCAGTCCAATTCCCAATAGAGTCCTACTTCTCCTCTGAAACCTCTTGAGCCCTGTCTTTACTTACACAGTCCTTTATGCATTCTGGTCTTCTGAGTTCCCACAGGAAACACCCATTATTCTCTGCTTACGACAATCTAAAGCTTTGCACCCTGCATCAATGAACTTTCTAAAATTTCTCCCACAAAATCTAACAAACTCCAAAAGCTTCTGAACCACATGGTCAGGTTAGTCACAGCAGTGACCCCTCTGTCCAGTACCAATTTCTGTTTTAGTCAGCTTTTTTTTTTTTTTTTTCTGCTGTGGCTAAAAGACACAACAAGAACAATTTTAGCAGGAAAAGTTTTTTGGGGGCTCATGGTTTCAGAGGTCTTTGTCCACAGAAGGCCAGCTCTATTCCTCCGGGCTTGAGGTAAGGCTACCCATCATGGCAGAGGGCTCCAGGGAGCAGGGAAAGAAACGCCATGCCAGATACAGAATCTATACAGGAAGGCACAGCCCCAGTGACCCGCCTCCTCCAGCCACACCCTGCCAGCCAGTTATCGGTTAATCCCCTATTAACTCCTTGATTGCGTTAAGGCTTTTCCAACTCAGTCATTTCACCTCAGGCTTCCTGAGATGTCTCACATAGGCTTCAGGGGACACCTTGCGTCTAAACCATAACAAGAAATGATGTCTTCCGCTCATTTCAAAATGTTACAAAATACCTGAGAATTCATTTTGATTGTCAGTCATCTTCATCAGGAGCTATTTCACTAGATGGCAATGAGCAATGACACGGATAAATGTGAGATTTGTGTTTCACCCTTTCATGTGTTGTTCCCCATAACCTTCTCTCTGGTCTTTCCAAGGCAGCGCTGTGGGTAAGGTACTAGGAGAAAGTGAACCAGCGGAAGGGAACAAAGAGGAAGGAAGATCCCGAGGCCACCCTGGAGCAGAGCGTGATCCTCTCAGTAGTTGAGGTGTCGGGTATTCCTTCTACAAAATCAGTTATGTGTGAGAAACTTTGTGTAGGCTGTGCATAGGAATAGTTTCATTTTTCTTAGCACTTTCCTGCTTAAGAATTTTAACTCAGAAGTTTATTTGATGATGATATTATCCACTTCTGTACTTCCAGGGAGATGTCAAAACTACTATTTCTTCAAGATTCTCATTTTTTTTTAATTTCAGCATTGCACAACTCATAAATGTAATTATTTAAGTTCTCTGCCCGTTGTCTTTAAATCCTACCACCTCCAAATATTCCCAATCATTTTTTCAAGATTTAGAATCATTTTTTTTTACTTTTAAAGAGAGAAGGACAGTGAGAGAAAAAGAAAGAGAGAGACAGAATCAATTTTTATTGGGTTTTTCATATGGCTTTCATTGCTCTGACTCTTTAGTTGTGAATGTGGGTGCTGGCGTACCCACATGAACATGAACCCATGTATTCGTGCACGCCAGGCAAGCACCCTAAATGCCAAGCCAATATCTGAAGTCAATCAAAATTCTATGCATACATTTGTTTTCCAAGAAAAATGAACTTACATGCAGTTCTGCTACATGTATCAAATTCTTCTTCCACTTTATCTTTTTTATATGGTATATAAAGCCCCTTAGTAAAAGCTTCACTAAATGTGTTGTAACTACTGCACCGTAATAATTTACAGAGAAGAGTACAATGAAGACTTGTGTTGGATGGCACCCTGATGATCGGGCTGCCTCTTGGCATGGTCTCAGAGTCCTTGCTTTCCCATCTCTTATGTAGTACCGTGTTTCAAAGGTGACATTATGAGGACAGCTTCTCACGATGCAGCAGAGTGGCCAACAGTGGGAGCATGAGGAGCTCAAGAAGCTTCCTGAGGATTTTTCCCTACATCTATATCTCTATTCTTCGTAGACATGGAGGGCACTTCTCAGGAGGAGCCAGAGAATGCCTGTAACTAGGTAGCATCCTTTCTACATGGGTAAAAGTCTTCATTACAAGCATACGTGTTTGGATGCGAGTCTTTTTGGCTTTTGCAAACTGAGCTTTTTTACTAAGTGAATTCACCCTCCACATCACTACCCTTGAAAAATGCCATGTCATCAGAGACTATTCAATTATTTCAGTGGGAAAGACAGAAAAACTTCATAAAGTTCAACAAATAAACAAATGAACAAATAAGCAATCATACCAAAAGTAATTGAATAAATGAGTGCTTCATCATGCTTCACAGCAATATGGGAGTTGGTGTTGTGCAACGTGGAGAATCTAAACTGAACTTCCAGCTGTCCTACCTCTTGGTGTAATCTTTGGAACAATAACAATCTCATTAACACTCTAGGTTCTCCACATGAGAAGTAAGAGTGGAGTCCACTCCACATGTCTATTGTAATATTAAATGAGAACACCCAGAGTAAAAATGTGTCATGCTGAACTGAATTTAAGACTTGCCAAAATTGAGCATGTGCCATATAAATCTACAGAAGTTTTACTTGACTTTGATAAGTTTCTTCTTTCAAATGCCTCTAGTGTGGTTGGAGGTTGCTGGCTAAGGCTGACTTTTCAAATATCCCTAGTTCTATGTAGGAGGAAGGCTGGAATTGATGTCAGTGGTAGTTTGTCTACCCATCATAAGGTCCACCAGATAAATAAATGTCATCTATAGGATTTTGCTAAATTTTCTATAATGCCAACTGTGTAACCCTAAAAATTTGGCAAAAAAATACCCTGGTGTATGTATGTGTGTGTAGAAAGCTTCTTTGGAAAAGTCATAACTCATAGGTCTAAGTTTCATATTACATCACCTGCACCAAATTAGAATCTTGCTCGTAGTTTATAACACAATGAGAGAAACCATTATATATCCGGATGTTCTTGGGTATACATTTTGCATTTGATAGCTATGACCTTTATTCAAACATCTACCAACTTAGCAGAGAGGGTAGCCCTAGTGA
>PVKS010039839.1:0-17009 GCA_004027875.1 Aplodontia rufa | reverse complement strand
CGTAACCAATATTCTGCAGAGCCCACTCATGAGTCAGATCATGTGGTTCTTGCTTTACCATATCTGGCTCATTTCACTGTGCATAATGAATTCCAGTTTCATCCATGTTGACACAAATGACAGGATTTCATTCTTCATATGACTACATAGTAGTCCTTCATATGTATACTCCACATTTTCTCTATCCACTCAAAAGTTGATGGACACTTTTTCAATTGGTGGCATTTCTTGGCTCTTGGGAAGCTTGGCCGTGGGCATGAGGATGCAGATCTCTCTGCTACATTCTGATTGTATTTTCTTTGCACATGTAGCCAGGAGTGGATTGCTGGTTCTTACGGTGGTTCCGATCTGATTTTCTGAGGGAACTCAATATTGTTTTCCATAATTGCTAATTTCAATGGCTATCAGCAGAGGGCAAGGCCTTCTTTTCCTCCACATCTTCGTTGTATTCGTTACTTTAGGTTTTTTGATCATAGCCATTCTTACTGGGGAGAGGGGATGTCTCATTGTACGTGTGTTTTTAAACATATCTGAAGCTATTTCTTTTCTTTAAAAGCTTTACGACATGAATATCTTTACCTTTTAAAAATTTTTTTAGGTATGCATGACATAAGATTATACAAAGTCATAATTTTAAAAGCATGGAATTGTTCTAATTCAGTCTCCAGTCTTTCCCTTTCCCTCACTTCATCCCGTTCACTCTTTTTTATTTATGTGTATGTATACAGCAATAGGATATACAGGGACATACATAAAGGATCTGGGAGAGTATCTTGATCTAACTCAATTCCCAATATTTCCCCCCCTCCCTTTCTGCCACCCTCTGCTATTTTTAGATGTACTTGACGATAGGATAAGCATCAATATTTTTATAAAATCATGCAGTAGAGCTTACTCTAATTCAATTCCCTGTATTTCCTTCTCTCCCCACTCCCACCACTTATTCTCTTCCATCTACTCTACTGGTTTTTCTGTTATTTACTAACACTTTTTTCTAAAAATCTAGTAACCCATTGGTATATATATATATATATATATATATATATATATATATATATATATATGTTGATAAGATTCACTATGATATGTTCATATCTGAAAATTAGAAAGTTAAGTTGGATTCCTTCCACAAAGTTTCCCTATTTCATTCCTTCTTCCTCCATTTCCTTCTTTTAACTATTTCTCTGTTTTTTCCCCCTATTTTGGGTTAGTTCCACATACAAGAGAGAACAATCAACCTTTTGGGGTTTTTGTTTGTTTTGATTTCTTTTCTTTTTGAGGGATAGGAACAGTGAAAGAAAGAAAGGGAATAAATTTTATTCAGTTTTTTCATCTGATTTTCATTCCTCTGACACATTGCTGTGTATACGGTTCTGGGGTTTTAACCTGCATTCTCACACATGCCAGGCAAGTGCCATAACCACTGAGTCCCTATTCCAGCCCAACCTTTGGGTTTTTGAGACTGGCTTATTTCACTTAGCATGATGTCTTCCAGTTCCATACTTTTCCATCAAATGACATCATGTCATTCATCCTTGTAGCTGAGTAATACTACATTGTGCGTATTTGTTACATTTTATTTATCCATTCAGCAGTTGAAGGGCACCTTGGTTGGTTCCATAGCTCAGCTACTGTGACTTGTACTGCTATAACACTAATGTGGGTGCATCACTGTAGTATGCTGCTTTTAGGTCCCTTGGATATATTCTGAGGTGTGGAATAGCTGGGTCAAATGGCGGTTCTAGTCCTAGCTTTTTAGGACTCTACATATTACTTTCCAAAGTGGTTATACCATTTTGTATTACCACCAACAATGTATAAGTGTACCCTTTTCCCCACATCCTCACCAACGTTTATTGTTATTCATGTTCTTGATTATTGCCATTCGAACTGGACTGAGGTGAGATCTCAATGTGGTTTTATTTTTTATTTCTTTGATTGCTAGAAATGTTGAATGATTGTTCATGTATTTGTTTACCAATTTTATTTTTGATTTGCATTTCCCTGATAATTTGTTTTATTGAAAAATATGTCATGTACTGTTAGCCTTTTATATGTCTTCTTTTAAAAAATGTCTATTAAGAGTCATTGCCCATTTTTTAATTGTGTTATTTGATGGCGGTGGTATTTTATTAGGCTTGTTTTTTCTTGTTTAATGTTTGGAATTTCTTATGTAATTATTATCTGCTATTCTCTAAGTTGTCTGTGTACTCTGTTGATGGTTTACTTTGCTATGCAGAAGATTATTAGTTTGATCCCTTTTGTCTATTTTGGGTTTTGCTTCCTGGGCTATAGTTGTCTTTTCCAAAAATTCTTGCCCATTTTAATATTCTGATGATTCTAAAATGTGTCTAGAACGGCAAAGGATATAACTCGCACATATGCACAATCCTGAAGAACAAGGAAGATGGGAGATTTGCTGTATCCAATTTTGTAATCTCATATAAACCTACATTAGTAACAACAGATTGGTGCTGATAATGAAAGGAGCAAATAAATACAGGGGAGAAAAGAGAACCCAGAAACACACCCACGTAAAATAGTAAATGGATCTTTGACCAAGACACAAAGGTAATTTGATAAGAGGCAGTGTTTTAACAAAAGCCGCTAGAACTATTGAATGATAAAACAAACAAACAACAACAAAATAGTTTAGATACAACTGAGTTCAATATGAATCACAGAGACAATATGCAGAGTAGAGAGGAAAAAGGCCCAGCAGCTCCTTGGCACCAGCCAGATGTGTAAAGTGGGAAGACCATACCTGAGCCAGGTGAGTAACCAGGGAATCTCAGTGAAACATAATACTGTCAGTAAGTGGAGCATGAGAAATAACACCCCAGAGCTGCACCAGCCCCTGCCACCAGCAGGGAGGAGGAGGCAGCACAGACAAGAAACACAGGGCAGCAGGAAAGAAGGTGAAGCATTAAGAAAGATCAACCCAGGAAAACTGGGGTCTACAGAGAATGCTGATTTTAATGGACACACATTAAGTTTTGAGTTCCTTCACACAAAGGAATTCAAAAACAAATCCCAAAGCTCCCAAGTACAAGAAGATCAACAGAAGAGTTATCTACTAAATGAGAATCAGCACAGTATCAAATATAGCAAAAATCAATATGGCAGGAAACCACAAACACATCTCAGTAGGAACACTGAATGTAAATGATCTCAGCTCCCCACTCAAAAGGCATAGATTAGCAGAATGAATCAAAACACAAGACCCAACTACGTGCTGTTTATAAGAGACTCATAGGCAAAGACACCTTCAGCCTGAAGATAAAGGGATGGGAAAAAAAAAAGAAAATTCCACACAAATAAACTCAAAAAGAAGTAGGAGTAGCTATTCTCACATTTCACAGAGCCGACTTCAAGCAAAAATGAATCAGAGGGGACAACCAAGACCAATACATCCTAATAAAGGGACCAATCCAACAAGAAAATATAATGATAGTTAATATTTATGCCCAAAGGGTTATGCACCCCAATTACATTAAAAATACTCCATGACATTAAAGCTAGGATGTGAAATCAAGAAATATATTTCAAGCCTCAATAAAACTATAAACAAATAGAAATAAAAGACTACTATAGAAAATTCTAATCCAAAATAGCAGAATTTGCCTACTTCTCAGCAACTCCTGGATCTTTTCCCAAAATGGACCATATTCTATCTAAGTCACAAAGTAAATCTTAAAAAATAAAAAAATCAAAATAATCCCATGCAATCCATCAAATTAACTTGGAATGAAACTAGAAATCAGAAAAGTAATAGAAACCACATAAACACATGGAGGCTGAGTAATAATAATAATGAAGAATGTATCAAAGAAAAAAATGAGAGTATAGATCAAGAAATTCTTAGAAATGGACAAGAACAGAGAAATAAAAATCTCTGAGACAGTATGATAGCAGTTCTAATAGGAAAATTGATAGCACTAATTACCTACATTAAAAAAATAGATATTCCAAATAAACAAACTTATGCTTCACCTCAAGGCCTTAGAAAAAGAACAAACTAATTTCAAAATCAGTGGAAGACAGGAAAAAATTAACATCAGAGCTGAAATCAAAGAAATTGAGAATATAAAAATAGTATACACTATCAAAGAAATGAAGAGCTGGTTCTTTGAAAAGATAAATAAGATTGATAAACCCCACCAAACCAAATGAAAGAGAGAGAAGACCCAAATAAGCACAATTAGACATGAAACAGGAGGTATCACCAAACACCTTTTTGAAATCCAGAGGAACTCTGGAAACCATTTTGAAAAATTCTACTCAAATAAATTGGAAAATCTAGAAGACATTGAAAAATTTCTAGACATGCATGAGCTGTCCAACTTGAACAAGGAAGATATAGAAAATCTAAACAGACAAATATAAAGTGATGAAATTGAGATAGCAATTAAAATCCTTTCAAATAGGAAAAATCCAGGGCTGGAGTGGTTTCTAAGTGGTTAGAGTGCTTGCTTGGCATTAGTGAGGACCTAGGTTTGAACACTAGCAGTACATACACAACTAAGTGTCACAGAAACAAATGCCAAATGAAAAAAATAAATGAAAATTGATTCTCTCTCTCTCTCTCTCTTAAAGAAAAAAGGAAAAAACCCAGGACCAGTTAGATTCTCAGCCTAGTTCTAACAGACCTTTAAAAAACTATCTCTTATAGGGATATTATATACAAGAATCAAGAGACAGGGGAATGGGCAATATGGGAAAACTATGATTCAAGACCAAATGCATATCATATTGTCACTTCATATGCATTTAAGATTCATTGACAACTCCTTAATAAAAATTTTTTAAAAAGAAAAGAAAAACAGGGGCTGGAGCAGTCGCTCAGCAGTTTAGGCGCTTGCCTGGCAAGCAGGAGGATCTGGGTTCAAACTCCAGCATCACATACACAACTAAGTGTTGGAGCAATGAAGGCCATGTGAAAAACTAAATAAAGTTGTTTCTCTCTTTCTCTGTCTCACTATCTCTCTCTCTAAAAAAATAGTGAAAAGTGAATTGTAAGAAAAATGCAGTATGTCAATATTTATGAGATACAGTCCCAAGACACCGTATAGATATTTTAATAAGCTATATACTTCATGCCTTTACGAAAGTGTAAGTGATTAATCCTCTTGTCAATTGTATCTAAAAATAACAAAGGATGATAGGAAGGGAGGAAAAGGGGAAACGTTGGAACTGAGTTAAAGCAAGGTACACTCCAAGCATTTATAAGTATGTCATTGTGTATACTACAGTCATGTATATAAAGAAATGTTCTTTACAGGTGTAAGAATTATGTCACTGTACTTGGATATTTTAGAAAAAAATATAGGACCAAGAGAGAGAGAAAAGTGATCTAGGGAAGGGGAGGAGTGAGGTAAAGGGTGGGGGGAGGCAGGTATTGACCAAATTATATTGCTGTATCGTGTACATCTTTGAATATGTGACAACAAATTCCATCATTATGTACAACTATAATGCACCAAAAAAAAGAAAAAAATAAGAACGAACACCAGCTTTCTTTAAATTATTCCATGACATTGAAAGGGAGGGGAACACTCCCAAAATACATTTTCTGAAACAAGGATAATCATGGTATCAAAGCAGAAAAAGATGCAACAGGAAAGAAAAATATGAACCAACATCCCTGATGAATATAGATATAAAAATCCATAACAAAGTTTTAGCAAACCACATTCAAAAACACATCTAGAAGATGGTGCACCATGTCCAGTGGGTTTCATTCCAGGATGCAAGCTTCACACAGGCGAATCAATAAACGTAACTCACCACTTAAACAGAATTAAAGACAAGAATCACACGATTATCTCAATATATGCAGAATGTGCCTTTTATAAAATCCAGCACCCATTCATATAGAAAATGCTGGAGAAGCTAGGGATAAAAGGAATTTAGCTCAACATCATAAAAGCTATTTATGATAAGGCCAAAATCATCCTCATAGTAGTTGGAGTAAAACTAAAGCATATCCCTCCAAAATAAGGAACAAGACAAGGCTGTCCACTCTCACTATTCAATATAATCCTTGAAACATTAGTCAGAGCAATCAGGCGGGGGAAGAAAATCAAAGGGATACAACTAGGAAAAGGAGAAGTAAAACTTATCCTGCATCTAGAAAACCCAAAACATGCCACCCGAAGACTTCTACAGCTCATGAATGAGTTCAGCAAGCTAGCAGGATATAGGATGAGCACCCATAAATCAGAAGCTTTGCTATACTCCAGCAGTGACTCAGCCAAGGGAGAAATCAGGGAAACCATCGCATTCATAGCAACCTCAGGGAAACAAAATCGTGGCAATCAATATAACCAAGGAGGTCAAAGCACTCTACAATGAACATGATAGAACACTGAAGAAATAAATTGAAGAAGACCTTTGAAGACAGAAAGATCCTATGTTCTTGGATAGGCAGAATTAATACTGTAAAAATTGCCATACAACCAAAAGGGTTATACAGATTCAATGCAGTCCCTATCAAAATACCAATGGCATTCTTCACATATTATAAAGTAATATTAAATTCATTTGGAAGAACAAGAGACTCAGAGTAACCAAATCAATACAGAGCATGAAAAGATAAGGCATCACAATATCCAAAGTGAAATTGTACTATAGAGCCGTAGTAACAAAACAGCATGGTAGTGGCATCAAATTAGACGTGAAGACCAATGTGACAGAATCAGAAACACAGAGACAAGCCCACCTCCTTGTAGCACTCTGGTACTTGACAAAATTACCAAAGATATATCTTGGAAAAAAGCCTTTTTAATAAGTGATGCTGTGAAAACTGAGTAGCTATAAGGAGAAAAATGAAGCTAGATCCCTATCTCTCACCCTGCACAAAACTCAAATAAAAATTAATGAAAGAGTTAGGAATTAGTTCAAAACCTTACAACTGTTAGAAGAAAATATAGTATCAACACTTCATCATATTGGTGCAGCCATTGATTTCCTTAACAAGATCCCCAAAGGACAAGAAATAAAGCCAAAATCAACAGCAGAGGAAGCAAGAGAGTGATGAGAAATCCTACAAAATGGGAGAAAATCTTGTCCAGCTACTGCTATGATAGGAGATTAATATCCAGAACATATAAATAAGTCAAAAAACTTAACCTCCCCCCCAAATAAAACAAAATAACTCAATCATCAAATGGCTGAAAAACTGAAAAGAGACTTCCAAAAGGAGAAATACAATTGGCTAACAAATATATTAGAAACGTGTTCGACATTTCTAGCAATCAGGGAAATGGAAAACAAAACTACACTGTGATTTCATCTCACTCTAGTCAAAATGGCAATGTTCAAGAATAAAAAAAAAACTGCAGGTGAGATTGTAGGGGGAAAAGATGCAGTCTTACGTTGTTGGTGGGACTGCAGACTAGAACAACCATTCTGAAAAGCACTATGAAGAATCCTCTAAAAACTAGGGATGGGACCACACACAACCCAGGTATACCACTTCTGGGTATTTTCCCGGAAGAGCTAAAACCAGCATAGTATAGTGATACACCTACCTCAATATTTATTATAGTACAATTAACAATACATAAATTATGGAATCAACACAGGTGTTCAACCGATGAATAGATTACAAAATTATGGTATAAATCTATTCACAGTGGAGCTCTACTCAACCATAAAGAAGAATGGAATGATGGCTTTTTTTGTTGTTGTTAAATGAACAGAAATGGAGATCATCATCATGCTAAGTGAAATAACCCAGGCTCAGAAACTCAAAGGCTAAATGTTTTCTCTCATCTATGGGAGCTCAAGTAAAACAAAGGAAAGGTGGGGACAAAGACAGACTAACATAAGTATCAGTAGTGTAGAAGGAGATGGGGAGGCAGAGTCGAAGGCGGAAATGGGGGCCATTGCGGAACGAATTCTGTAAAAGTCCTGTCATTTGCCTATGTAAAGATACCGTGCAGAATTTCACCTTTATTCATAAGTAAAAAGTGCCAATCACATATATCAACAGAAGGGTAAGAGGAAGTCTGGCAAAGCAGAGGAAAGGGAGGGGCAGGAAAGAGGGAAGAAAAGGCGGAGACTGTGAACTAAAATCGAATTCCATGTATGTGTGAGGTTTTGGGGATGAATCCAGCTACTGTGTATAACTACAAAGCTCTAATTTTTAAAATATTGAATCATAGAATTAAATGTACAATGTGAATTTGTAAAACTTCAAGGAGAAAACAAAAGTGGAGAAAGCGTTCATGATTTGAGTTGGTGATTTGCATTTGGATGAGCAAGAAAGTCGTGACCACTGACGGAAACAAGTGATTAGACAGGATTTTTATTTATTTACTTGCAACGTGCATTTTTCTCTTAACGTATGTGGATGTCTTTTCTCAACACTTAGCGATGCCATTACATCATAAGAAGCATTTGAATTGTTCTTGGCTCTCACAAGAGGAGTGGAAAAGCACATGCTCGTACACCCCTTTGCACACACAGGGATTTCTGCAGACACAGTGCCTGGGGAGCCTAGAGCTTACCTATTTGTCACATGTCCGGATGCCTGAAATCCACTACTGGCAGCCCTTCATAAAGGCAGAGTAGCTGAGCCTCAAAGGCACAAATCATGACCACACCTTGTGTTTTCCAGATGGGGAAACTGAGGCAGAGAGTTGAAAGCTAGGAGGTGCAAAACCAGTCCTCCAATCCTGGCCGTCTGATCCCAGAGTCTGAGTATCTAGACTAACACCACTGATAAGAACAGATAGCTTGTTCTGCCCTCTGGCATGCTCCACTCACATTTCACTCTTTGCAAGATTTTGCTTTGTAAAATAAGTTATCTGAAACATTCTTCCGTAGCTCTTCCTGATTACATTTTCCACTTGGCTCCCCTCCCCTGGTAACCACTACCTTGTAACTGTACATCCTTTCCACCCATTTCACCTTCCGCACTCATGTAACTGCAGGAAACACACTCTGTGGCACTGAACATTTTTCATGTTGAACGTAAGGTCTACATCATGCAGTGTCTTGCTTTTCCAGTCAAGAGCATGTTTTTAAATTTCTCCATGTTGGCTTGGGTAGCTCACCTGTGCTGTTTGCAACTGCTCCGTCGTCCATGAGTCAATCAGTGCTTCCATAAAATGCTCCGGAGAGTGCCAGGTCTCCTTGTCTGTGCCTCCCCGACAGGTCAGGGCAGGCTGCTCCTGTGCATGCGCTCCAGGGAGCCTGTGCACCCCTCGCCCACAGGAGCATAGCAGTGATTCCT
Source organism: Aplodontia rufa (assembly GCA_004027875.1). Classification (NCBI taxonomy): domain Eukaryota; kingdom Metazoa; phylum Chordata; class Mammalia; order Rodentia; family Aplodontiidae; genus Aplodontia; species Aplodontia rufa. Next base: position 7,768 of record PVKS010039839.1, on the reverse strand, counting down.
TTCAGGGGACCTGCATGTTTTTATGCCCCCCCAACAGTTATCATCACTTTCTCTCTTCTGTACTTGCAGTGTTTGCTCACATTGCCCCTGTGTTTCCAGGTTTATTTGCTGACCTTCCCTTGCATGCGTTCATTTTTTTCTGATTTTCCTTCAAAGTATAAGGACAATCTTTGAGAGTTCATTCCATGCAGACTTACAAGTAGCAGATGAATTCTGCTTGTCTAAAATTCCTTGTTTCCCTCTTGAATGGTTGGCTGGCAGAGAATTTTTGGTGTGCATGTATTTTCCCAGAGTCCTCTGAAGCATTCCTTCATCCTCTGGCCTCTAGTATTGCTGATGACAGATTATCTGGCTTTCATCTCATACTACTTTCAGATATTTTTCTTTGACTCTCTTTTTATGCACTTTCACAGGCAGGTACCTAAATATAATTTTTTTCTTATTTTGAACGTGTACTTCTTGATCCTAAAAAATTTGTGTTTCTTTTCATTTTTGAATATTCCTAGCCACAATCCTTACACTATTGCCTTTCCTACATTCCTTTGTTCTCTTCTGGAAACACCTTTTGATGTATGAGTGGAGGGGAATTGAGAAAGATCCCTTCAGGGAAAGCAGATAAGGAGACATCCCAACAGGTCCCTCTGCAGAAGAGGCAGAGAGGAAAGAATCAGGAAGTCCAGGTCCAGCGTCAGAGGCCACCAGAATAAGGAAGAGTCACCATCAGCAGGTGACCGGTGTCCTCCTCATCAGGTGTGACTGGGGCCTGGGCAAAGAAGGTCTGCTGCTTTGAGAGGGTGTATTATCAAGGTTCTTATCTTGCCTTGGGTCCAGTGTCGCAAGGTCCAAGAAGTAGCAAGAGCTTACTTCTAAAAACACTGCTCTTTTCTTCTTGCTTCCTGTGTTCAACTAAGTGAGAGTTGTGCATTTCCAAATGTGGCGACATACAGACAGCAGTTCAGATCTGTGCCAGGTGCACAGTAGGCATGAGTGGAATTGCCACTTGGAGCTGGAGGAAAAGGCTTCCCAAAGTGGGGGATCCTACTTGGTGAGATGCCCTAGGTCCAGCCACTCCTCTTAGCCACAGCCTGTGGGCCCTGTGCAGCAACAACACCAATGCTCAGGTTTAGAAGCTGTAAAGTGCTCTGGGCTCCCTAGAGCAGACCCATGCACAGTCATGATTACACTGTACAAGAATTAAAAGATGTTTTTTGCGGGGAGAACAAAGTTAAGAAAATAGAAGGCAAGTCACAAACTTTGAGGAATATTTAAAAATCACATATCTGATAAAAAAACATTCTGTCCAAAAATACAAAAAGAAATGTTAAAACTCAACAGTTAAAAACAATGTGGGGGGCGGTGTTGGGAATTAAATAGAAATATGCTTAGCATCACTTGTCATCAGGGAAATGGAAATTAAAACAACAATGAAATAGCACTCCATACCTATTAGAATGGCTAAAATCCAAAAAACTGACATTCCAGTTCTTGGCTATGATTCAGAGCAACAGAAACTCTCAGTCACTGCTAGCGGGATATAAACAGTATAGCCAATTTTGAAGATGGTCTGACATTTTCTTACAAAGCTAGAATTGCCTCACTATACAATCCAATAATCGCACTCTCGGGTATTCACCCAAACCATGTGAAAACTTAGACATAAACTCCTGAATGCAATATTTATTGCAACTTTTATTATTTCTAATCACCAAAAGCTAGAGGAGACCAAGACACCCTTCAGAAGGATAATGACTAAGAACACTGGTTTCATAGATATAAAGTGGAATGAGCTGTAAAACCATGGGAGGGATGGAATAATACATAATGTGAAGAACTGGGCCACTATATGATTCAATTTCTATGACCAAGTTATAGGCTGGGAAAGGCAAAAGAAAGAAAAAGCAAAACGATCGGTGGTTGTCAGGGCTATGGGTAGGGGGAGATTGAATAGGTTACAAAAAGGGGACATTTTAGGGCAGTTACACTATTCTATATGATGCTATAATGGTGGGTACAGGATGTAATTGATTTTTAAAAATTAATAGAACTTTAGAGCACAATGGATGAAATTAAAAAAAAAAACATCTATTTAAGAAACTCCATCATGGGATGCAGAAGGTCCACAAAAAAATCTGTATTAACAATTTATGGGGTACAAAAGAGAATTGGCATACTACAGAGACACAGCTACGACAATGTTTATAGAAGCTCAATTTACACCAGCTAAACTATGGAACCAGCCCTTTGCCCCTTATTGGTTGATATATATGTATAAATATACATATACACATACATACACATACACACAATGGAGTTCTACTCTGCTCTTAGAAAGAATGCTATCATGCCTTTTCCAGCTAAATGGATGGAAATGGAAAACAAATATGCTGAGTGAAATATCCCAAACTCAGAAACGTAAGGGCCAAATGTTTTCACTCATATGTGGAAGCTAGTGTAAAAGCTCTGGCAGGATGATAGTCAGCTGAGTTTAAGTAATAAAGTCACCATAGTTGATACTGCACATAAGCTGGGAGAACTACACCTGTGAAGGTGGGGGGAGAAGGGAGGGAAGGAGGAAAGGGAAGGTGGGACAAGAGGGGTTATCAATACAATGGGGAATGTTCAACTTATATTAGAAGCCTAGCTATACACAGGCAGGCAGAGAAACTGAGAAATATCAACAATTATTATGCATGTATATGTTCATTTCAAACTATAGTATAGTGGGATTCCAGAGGAGGCATGAGTTCAGGGAATGGATGAAGGGGGGTAGATCTCAGTCTAGGATCGACCTTAACTTACTATGTCACTATGTCAATATCTATGCATGCATAAATATGTAACAATAATTCCCTCCAATATGTAAGACTGTGTTGAACTAATAAAAAAAAGAAACTTATGGGGTGGATTCACTGAAGAAGAAAACAAGGTGCTGACCTAGGTAACTCTGGAAATAAATGGAACTTCTAAGACCAAAAGCAAAAAGAACTGTGCATGAGCCACATATTCCAGGTGACAACAGCATTCCCCATGAAGATACAGGTTGACAATTTTGAAATGGCCATAGAGGCACACTGGAATGGAATAATTAGGTGAACTGATGATGGATGGTGGAGACAGGTTCCTTACTTTTGAAAGGGGTGGCAATGGGTTAGTAAAAGGGGAAGGTTTAATCTGTCTGCACATCAGTATGAATTCACATTCACTCAATATAGGTACAGATGGAAAAATACACAAACGTGTCTATATATATTTGCATATATACTTATACACACATACATATGCATCTGTACAGGTAGAGATAGTGAATTCGTATACAATGATATATTTCTTTCTGCTGTCAGCTGAGACGACCTGAAAGGAACCACATCCAAGGTCTTGGTTCCAATATCAGTAAGAGGTCTTAGTATCTCTGAGGTCCATATTCAAGGACTGATCATAGGGCTGAAACAAGGAACATTCAATCTAAGCCTGGAGTGCTCTGCAGTGCTAGAAAATAAGGAAATATAAAATACACACACAGTGAAAATAATACATCAAAGATTTATAAGACCAACTAGAAAAGATCCTGGTGACAAAACCTGGCATAATTTAAGCACTGGAATAAATAATGTAGCATCATTTTGTAGCCCAAAATATGAAATAAATCTCAATAAGCCTTATAGATATACATGGTTACCTAAAGATATAAATGGTGACAAATACTCAAATCTCCCATGTGGGACAATTGCAAACATCTGCCCTCCCTCTAGGGGGTGATGTATTGCCATACATTGGAGCCCAATGACTTTCTTCCAAACAGCAGCAGGTGGAAAGGGAGAGGGAAGAGTAAGTTCACAGTGGAGAACCTTAGCACTGCCTCAACCAGATGGTCACATCCTTGTGGATGGTAAAGGTGACCACCGACAGTGACAACTCAGGTTGGTGGTGCATAACCCAATGTAACGTGAAGATGGTCCTTCATGTATAGAGTTTCTGCGGAAGTCAATGACCTCGATCTAACATGAGAGAAACCTCATACAAAGTCAAACCTGACTGTATTCTGACCAGTTCTACTCAAACATGCCCAGGTCATCAAAACCGAAGGCTGATAACCTGTCACAGCCAAATGAAGCCTGATACATAACAACTGCTTACAAGGGGGTTCCTGAGAAGAAAAGGGACATCTGACCAAAATTACAAAAACCAAAATTACATTATCATGTATCAATATTAGTTCACTCATTGTGACAAATGTACCACTAATGCAAGAAATTAAAAGGAAAAATTGGGAGCAAGTATGTGAGAGAACATTTTGGGGACATCATTATTAATTTTCTACACTTTCTTACAGGGGAAGCTGATGCAGGGAGCATGGGAATTCTCTGCACTACCTGGCAACTTTATTGCAAAAGGGAAACTATTCAAAATGTAAAGTTTATTTTGAACAGACATGCTGGAATTTCTTAACGTGTTCCTGTTGCTTTGAACCCTGAGTATTGTTATCCTGGTTTGTCAGGAGGGCTAAACCCAAACTGCTCTGAGGATTATGATAAATTTAAATTATCTAACATGGTGCTTGGCACATAGCAGATGTTAACATTTCTTCTTTTCCCCCTCGCTCTACCCCCAGGACATGTTTTTGCAAGATTGTTGGTACTTTAATGAAAATCCATTTTCTCAACAAAAGCATTTAACATGGTTGCATACTATGAAAGCAGTTTTTAGAAACATCTAGATTATCGCAAATAGCATCAGTAACTTCAGGGATCAAGTACAATCTCTCCTATTTTATGAGCATCTTCTCTTAGTACAATATAGACTGTTAATTATGCAACACAAGTTGCAAATTATCAAATTAAGCCATCGGCATTCAGCTTGTGATCTATTCCAATATTTGGGGACTGGAAGAGAAAGATTTAGGGACCTATTTAGAGTTGACTGAAGCCAAGAAAGATAACAGGGAATTACATGAGGGACTATGCATCTAGAGAGACAGCTTCAGCATAAGACCAACACATGCAATTTTAAGAATTACCTGGAAAATTTCAGGGCATAAGATCATGGAATATTGTTCCAGCAAAGGGAGCAGTAACATGATACAGTTAAATAATAGAATGCTTTAATTTTCTAGAAATAATTTTGTATTGCCCAAGGTAATATCACCTACAAGTTCATACCAATGCAGAAATACTTTTGTTTTTTAAAAAGAATCCATCAAATTTTCATGACAAAAATCCAAAGTTGAAAAAAAAACTGGTTTGTACTATGCAGTTTTAATGTAAATTTTTCTAACATCTGCCTTAAGTAATCACATAAGCCAAGAATGTATGTGTCTTATGCATGGCTGTCATAAATAACAAAAAAGATAAAAATACTCTAAAGTGACAAATTCATTGCATATGAGAGTTGTTTTATCTTTTAAAAACTTGTAGAAACTTGTACAGCATACATTATCTCAATCTCTTCTCAACAACATATTGGGTCATTCTTGACATCATTCCCATCTTGTAGATGAATAAATACACCCTGAAAAAATGTTGGCTTGAACAAACCTCATTCCCAAGTACTGCTCAGGACACTGCTGAGGCCCTGCACTGTGCAGGTGTCTGGTATATATTGTTAAATAGCCATGATATGGCACCCCCTACTGGAAAACATGGCTCTGGAGTCTTTATTTCATCATTTGCAAACCATGCTCACAGATCTTTATCCCCCAGGTTCGTGGCAACCATGCACCTAATATAGTGACCTGGTTTCCAGGACAGGACTCTGTTCCCAAAGACTTTGGAATGCCAACAGTTACCCTTTTGAAGAGTGTGTAGTATACTGCATTTCACACACTTATCCTTCCTTATTCGCAGCATCCTGGAAATTCAAGCTCAGGTAGAAAAAGAAGAACAACCGCTTTTTCTCTTTTGCTATGCAAACACATATAACAAACATTCTAGATTCCTCAAATAGTTAGCATCATGGTCCAAATATTTCTCTTCTACTTTAAAAAATTTCTTCTTGACAATTTTTTTTTGGGGTCCGTGATTTAGATTTATTATTTGCAAAGGACAAACTTGACGAATGATTGCGGAAAGCAGACAGTGGCAGGTAGAAAATAGTCTGTCATTTCCTCCTTCAACCTTGAGATGAAGGAGAATAAATGCATTTATTTGCAGGAGTACATTATTTATTGTGGTGTTAGAAGCTCATGTTGTTCATTTTAAGTCATAGATTAAAATTGTTGCAAATCATTTGAGGCTTGAAATAAACATTTCAGGTCAATAGATGTACGCTTGGTCAAGAGCTATTATATAGTCAAATGCGTGCCTGTGTTCAACAGAGGACAGAAGAATTATTAACAGAGTTTGGGAATTCTCAAGCGGTCCTTTAGCCTGTCTATTATTCCAAATAACTGGTTTGATTCATTCTCTTTTTATTAGGCTGGTCATTTCAGTAAAAATGTTTGAACTATTCCTGGTGTAAAAACAAGAAATAGTGTCATTGACTTACTCCAGTTCGCAAGGGTATGGGGTAAGCAATCAAAAAAAAAAAAAAAAATGGACTTCCTGGCCCTTTCACAAAGTAGAGAATGAAGCATTCAAACGGGAGAAGTGGTTTGAAAATCTAAGCACAGCCAAGCACAAAACATGTTTTGATTTTTAAGTACACGGTCCAAATAGGTTTTTAGTTTTTCCTCTAAATCTCTTTCGGAGTTTTCTTCCTAAAACCTTCTTTTCCCCTGTGGGATCACGCTGGATGATGTTTTGACATCTCAGTCATTTCCATAACAACAGATTACTGAAACAAGACAAGCAGTCAAACAAGGAGAGTGGTTTGAATGTAGGAACAGCCCTGATCACTGTGAAGGCAGCTACGGAACTGTGCTCTGCTTACAGAGGGGATAACAGCCCATCTTTTTTTATTGTTGATAATCCCTCGAAGGGAAAACTGTGGAGACGTCCAGATGCAATCTCACCATGCTTAAAAGAAAAAAAAAAGAAATTATGTTGTTTCTTTTGTCTTGAGACATTTTCAAATTCCTTTCCCTCCCATTCAGCCTCCTTCCATACCACCCTCTTGTGGTCCCTGCTAATGTAGTCCGATGTGAAGTTTAAATTATCAGTCCTGATGTGTCAGTAACACTCAGAGGAAAAGGTGCAATATGTCATGCTAACAGCTGTCTTCTCCGTGAAAAACACACTTTATTGAAAACAAACTAGTTTGTTATGCAAAATCACTACTAAAAATTCACTATAACCAAAGCATTGGGGAAGGTACATTTTCAGCTAAATTTATTGGAGAACTTTGTCCTCATGGTGGCTGACACTGTGACCGTGAAGGCAGCCTCTGGACTTACCCGCACTGGGAAGTGCATGGGCTGAGGGTGACAGATAGACCAAGATTCAAACCTGGGCCTGAGATTCACATTCTGGCTGTAGACAGTAGCCTCTTTGAGCTTTAATTGCTTCATTGATAAAGTGAAAATAATAACAGCACTTCCAATCATTCATGTGCTATTAAATCAATTTCTAAAGCTGTGATTGGTATCTTTTGTCCATGTCCAGGATGCAATATTCTCACCTGGCCATTTTCAAGCTACCGCTGTAATGTCAATGAGGACTTGGTAAGAGAGGTACCTCAGGAGCCAACCTCACCAGCTCCAACACCAGGTTCTTAGAACTAGCAAAAGGAGGTATTGAATCTTGAATTCCTGGTTCTATAATAGACACTTCATAAACAGCTCTTGTTATAATTATTACACTGATTCACCAATGTAAGTAACCTAAGTCTCCCTAAC
>PVKS010039838.1:0-16997 GCA_004027875.1 Aplodontia rufa | reverse complement strand
GATGATCTGTCTAGAGTTGATAATGGTGTGTTGAAGTCCCCCAGGATTATTGTATTGAGATCAATGAGAGGATTAATGTCCTTAAGTATATTTTCCATGTATTTTGGGGGGTTGTAATTGGGGGCATAAATGTTGATTATCGTTATATCTTCTTGGTGAACTGTCCCTTTAAGTATGATAAAGTGTCCCTCTTTATCCTGAGTAGTTTTAGTTGGAAATTAATTTTGTCAGAGATTAAAATCGCTACACCAGCTTGCTTTTTTGGGCCACAGGCCTGGTAGACGTTTTGTCATCCTTTCACTTTCAGCCTGTGTCTATCTTTGAGTGTCAAATGTGTCTCTTGCAGGCAACATATTGTTGGATTTTGTTTTTTGATCCAGTGGGTCAGTCTGTGCCTTTTAATTGGGGCATTGAGACCATTCACATTCAAGGAAAGAATAGATATGGGAGGCTGATTCACTGACATTGTATCTATTACAGAATTTTAAGTCATCTTGAAAGTTAGTGTTTGTATTGTATAATTGTTAACTTGCTCTTGATTAAGGATTTATCATATCGTTGGCATTGTCTTCTGAATGGAGAACGTCTTTGAGAACAACATAAAATTTTATAAGTGGCTTCATGACAATTGCAAAAGCTGAACTGACTTAACGGATTTGTTCTTCAGAGGATCCTAGGCAGTTAGAATTCCAGTTTTCTATTTATAAGATCAAAAATTAATTCCTTTCTTATTGTTTACAGAGCTGCCACTGCCAAATAAGTGCCCATGCAGAAAATACTGAATGCCAAATTCATGATCGAATGAATCAAACTTTTTAAAATTGGTGTCAATCTGTGTTTTTATTCATTTTTTTCATTCCATCCCCCAGGGACCAAGTTCTGACACCTTTCCCCATCCAGAGGCAGGTGACATGGAAATAATATTGTTTCCTTATATTTTCTTAGTGCACCTCTAAACATAAGCCTGAATCCCTTGCCTAACACAACTCCTGAACTCATGTGTAGAAAATTTCCCAAGATCAACACAGACATCTTTCATCAAAGCCTTAATTCAGGTCTAACTGGTATTTTAAGATAACAACTAGCTATGCACACAGCATGCTTGCTTGAGACAACTCTTCCAGACCCAGATTTCTTAATATAATCATCTAAGCATGAATGAATCCAGAACTTCCTGGAATCTCTGACCAGATAAAGGCAGGCATGCAAGAAGCACTAACCCTGTTGCATTCCACCTTGAATCCCGGCTGCCTTGATCCCCTGGGAATTTCTGTCTTTGAAATTCCAACTATATTTGGACCAAGCAGCTCAATCTTCAGCAATCTGACAGTTCAATTAATATTGTCATACCAAGATAAATAGGACTATTAAACATGCATGTGTCATTACAATATGCCCTATTTTTAGGAACTACTAAACCTGGAACAGGGTCTTAAAGGTCACTGCAGGCTTTGGATTTACAAACTCCTGATCATAGAAAGATTGTTCCTGCTTTCAGGTGCCCTTCCTTCTGGGGCCTCAAGAAGATGATGAATTACTATGGTCATGGGTCAAAAAGGCCATTTATCTGCTGCATACCTCCCAGAACTTAGTTCATGATGATATAACTCACTGGTGGAGGCTTTCCAAATGTTTTGGAGCAACAAACTAATTCTTCTAACAGAAATTTTCTTACCTGGGGAGCTTGGGAATGGGGACAGAGAGCCCTTTGATTCTATTGCCATTTCTCCTTTAGCCTAATAAGAGAAATTTTCATCAGCACCAAAGTGATTAAAATCTGAATACCCAGAGAAATACTTTAACATAAGCTATGTAGAGTCTCTGGACTTACATAACTTATGAAACTGACCTTTCTTATTTGGGTGATGTGGTGCATGCCTATAATACCAGTGACTCAGAAAGCTGAGGCAGGAGTTAGTGGCCAGCCCCTGCAATTTAACAAGACCCTGTCTCAAAATGAAAGGGCTGGTGATGTAGCTCAGTGATGGAGTGTCCCTGGGTTCAAGTTCAGCATCAACAAAAAAAGAAAAAAAAAAACCTTCTGGAAAGCAAAAAAAAAAAAATCTGAACTGTGCAAGAAATGCAAAAATACTCCTAGCCTTTGGCGGCACCAAGCAGATACTATTTGAGGGAACTGCTAAGACGAACTACTTTTCATATCAGGTAAAGTAAGCTCACACAGGCACCACATTTTTAGGTTTTAAAGTTAAAATGAAACTGACTTCCATATAACTAGAAGTCTTCTGTCTTGAAATGGTCAAGTGCTGCTCTTCTACCTTAATTAATATATGTTTTAGTTGGATACTACCTGTTTACCTCAATTTGTTCAAAATCATTCAGGAATTTGCCTGCTTTGATCTGATTTTGTAGGGTGGGTTACAAGTTTCCACAAGTAGATTTGGTCTGTGCTTCTAAGACTTAGAATGGGAAATAAAAGTTTTCTAAAGGTCCTTATTCAGTTCCATTTAATAGAATTTAATTTCATTCTGTAGAAGTATGGTACAGTATGGTACCAATATTCTTTCTCTAATAATAAAACTTTTGTAAAGGACTGTACATTCCTGCCTTCCAGAAGTCAAAGGCATGACTAAGAGGTTCCAGGTGTCTAAAAGTTATCAAAATGTCTCCTGACACTAAGTGAGGTTCAGGGTTCACAGAATTAGACATAAGAAATAAGAATAAGGTTCTCAGTCAAGATAGCACCGTACTTTCATCATTTGGCATTTTATTCTTTTTTTACTCAAATAGTCAAGGAAATCAAAAGGGATAAAACCAGAAGAAATGCCTAGGCTCAAAATATCTACAAAAATCTAAAGTGAATATTTGCACTGTGGATCTGCCTTGCTCTAACATCAGAAGTTGCTAAAAAGGAGCCAGGAAAAAAAGAACAAAAGGTCCTCAGAATGTTGAACCACCTCCCAACATGAGGCTGGGGTCTTGTTGATTACCAGAAGAAGATAGAAAATAAGAGGCTACTGACCTAAAGGAGGTCTGTATCTTCATAAAATGTGAGCCAAGGAGATGGGAGTGAAGAAACCAAACTTCATGATCAACTAAGTTTACCATCAAATCTTAAGGAAAACTCAGAGATAAAGACAAAAGTATAATGACAATAATCACAAGAAATCAATCAAAAAAAAAAAAGAAAGAAAACAAAACAACAAAAGTTCCCACCTAAAGCTGAAAACCACTGGAAATCTAATATTAAGATAGCTGACAAACTTAAACAAAAATAATAATAATAATAATTACCATGTTTGGATGCTCAGAGATATAAATGAAAGAAGGGTGCCATTAAAAATGATCAGGCACTTATTTCCAAAACACAAAAATGAAAAAAGGATTGATATTCATGACTTTAAAAGCTCATTTGAAATTTTGGAAATGAAAAAATTGAGTAATTGAAATTTTTAAACAACTCAAAAGATACAATAAACTTGAGACTAGACACAAAGAGGTAATTAATGCAATGAAAAGTGAGATCAAATAGGATAAGAGAAGTGTCCCTGCAGGAGGGCAGAGTCAGAAGCCACCTTGGTTGAGGAGGGACCCCATGCAAAGGGCAGCCCATGGGTTTGCACACCTATAGACATACACACACCTGTTTATGTACACATACATTTATATTGCTCTATTGTACCTGTATAAACATATATAAGTGTTATTTTTTAACTCTGTCCACTGAGAGGGCCTCAGGTCAGAGATACCACAAAAACAATGAGCATATTCAGATACCAGTGACTAAGTACTATGATCCTGTAAGATGAGGGTCTCTTAGAAAAATTCCAAAACATGGGTAGAGAAAGTATAAAATGAGCCTCAAATATCTTGTCATGGCAGAAAACAAGGAAATACTCAAAAAATGATGGAGATGTGAAAAAAAGAAGCAGCTTGAGTGGGCTCCCCACAAGCCAAATCAGACAATTTCAGCATCAAAATAGATAAGAATACCATATTATAACCCATTAAATAAAATAGGAAACCATAAGTTTTTATTGATATATATATGAATGAATGGAAGTTTCATAAGGAACAGTATATTTGAGTAGCTTCAAAATATCTCCCCATAAAACACATGTTAATTAGAAAAAGGAAACAGATAAATTAACATTGGAGAAGTCTGTCAGACACCATTTTAACCAAAGAATTAAAGAAAACATTATCAATATGGGACAATCAAGCTCACATGTCACCTGATATGTGAACACAATGAGAACACCTACCAGTTCTGTGATACTCCTGCTAACCGTTCAAAATATAAATATTATCAGGAATCAACCCAAAATTGATGAGCATCTGTCAACTAAGTGGTCTGTAACTCCTAAAATCCTAAAGGTCATGAAAGCCAAGGAAATACGGAGGATTCATTCTAGATTGCAAGAAAGAAAAGAGATATAACAACTCTTTTATAACAACCTGTGACTCTGACCTGGAATTTTTGCTATAACTGGAGTGACTGGTGAGCTTTGAAAGGAGTTTGGTAGAAATGTAGCAGTGTTAATTTTCTGATCTTGGAGGTTGCCTCAACGGTTGTGTGGGAGAATGCCCTTCTTAAAGGAAAACAAACACCGGAGCATTTGAAGTGATGTGATATCAGCTTAGCTAATTACTTTCAAATGGTTCAGGAGGAGGTGAAAGTTCTGTACAGTGTACTTTCAATTCTTTTGTAAGATTGTAGTTGTGCCAAAAGTTTTTGTTCTCTAAGGAGCAGAGAATGAAAAAAAAAGTAGAGCTGAAAAAAATCATCCGAGAGTGAATTCAGCTCGGACAGACTAGGGAAGAAATATGAACAGTGACACAAAAATAGTTCTTTAAGATGTCAATGATAGAGAAACAATATTTGAAAATACAACAGCTTAGATATTTTTCTAGAATTTAAGAATACAACACCTCTTATATTGAGGGTATGAGCCAAATTCTAAGTTGAAAAATAAAGATGATTCCATACCAGGGTACATCATAGCATATCAATTTTTCTTTTTAAAAGACTTTAAAATTAAAAAGGAAAGTGATAGAATATCTGCAATAGAATGATAATTGAGTTGGACACACTTCTCATCAGCAACAACAGAGTTGCTGGGAAGATATCTTCTAATGGAAAATAATAGTTTGCCTAGAATTTTATACCAAATTGATCATTCAAGAGGGAAAAATAAATAATTATTCATAATGTTTATACTTCTGACTCTTCCAGACTTTACCAAAGGCAGTGGTGATGCCTAATCTTCCTTTGAGGATTAGGGCTGATAGATAGTGCCCAATAAATGTTATTTGATGAAAGGAAAGAAGGAAAGGAAGAGACAGAATAAAGTATGCTTATTTGTCTCTATTTTGATCCTGCTTTTACCCACAGTCTTCTTGGAATGATCTGGGAGATTAGAATCGGGAGGAGAGGTGACCCTGAGAGCACCTCATGACTTGGCTCTTTGTACACAGTTCAGAGTTTTCCGAACTCAGTGTAACCAAGGGTTGGGTGGGAGTGTGAGGACAAAGCATCAGTCACTCTGTGGGTTAACTGAGTCACTGACACTACCTCCCAATGGTTTAGAAGAAAAGAGACAGTCTTGAGGCAAAGACTAGAGAAGCCATACTAGGAGGCATGCTAAGATCTTCCCTGGGCCTCTCTGTTTCCAGAAGCACAATTCTCAAGCCAAAAATTTAGGAATGAAAGTTTATTAGAAATGTTCTGCTAAAAGAGCTCAACTCACTGGCTAGATCAAGAAGAGACCATTGAAATTTTCCCTACAAACAACATAAGCATTCTGGGTTCCCATAAAATGCTCACCTGTAAAACACAAGGGGGGTCTAGTGCAAGGAGCCTGGAATTTGGATTTACAAGACTTGAGTTTGAGTTCCACTTCTGGCACTTAATACTGAGCAACTCCCTACTCATCTATTATTTATTTACTCACTTATAAAATATAATTTGTAAGGTATAGAGTTGTAAATAATAATTCACAAAAAATATGAAAGTTCCTGGTATGCAATAGTTGTCTAATATAAGTTTGTTCAGTCATTTAGTCTGCAAGTACCAGCCAAGCACTTACTACATAGCAGACATTGTTCTAGGTGCTAAGGGTGTGGAGGTGAGCAAGCAGTGTGCGTACCAGAACTAGTTCTCTGCTGAAATAAAACAATGATAAACACAGAAATAAACATGGTGCTTATCCAGTACAAGTATGTGCTCCAGAGGAGAGTCTAGAGAGTGGGCAGGGCTACACACTGGCTCAAGTAATCAAGGGGGAGCCCTATATGAAAAGGGGATTTTACATTTAAGACCTAAATGATGATAAGGATTCCATGCCAAGTAGTTCCAACAGAAGGAGCAAGTGCAGATGTCCTGAGACAGTTATATTTGGGGGCATATTAGGGAGTAAAAATCAGAGCAATGTGTTGGAACACAGCAAAGGAGGTGAAGGAGAAAAGGTGAAGTCAGGATAGGCAGAGGCCTGCTCACACCTACTGTTGTGAATATCATCTCAAGGAGTTTGGGTTTTATTCTGTTATCAATGGGAAGATACTGGGGTGCTTTCCATGTGATGGGGAGTAAACGTTCACAGTTATTTGTTAATGAGTATATCAATGCACCCAAGGCCACATTACTACACTGGTGTCTACCTGGGCCTCTGCGTAGGCCTGGTAGTGATCCACAATCCTGGTGGTATTAGGTAGATTGTGATGAGATAGAACCAATAGCAAAGTCTCTTGGACATTAAAGGCCACAGCCCCACCTGGGAGAACAGAACATCACACAGCCCTCTGGGAGACAGCACATGTTTGACCCAACTGACTGTGCTGTTTCTTATGCCCTCTGAAGTGCCCAGTGCTGAAAAGCCATAGTGTGAAAATTGATTGATTCCAGAGTGTCATTCCTCCTGACTCCCTATGAACACCAGAGTTTGAGTCATTAAAAATCTCAAATGTGGACACTAATTTCAATCCTGATCATTGTGATCAGGCTAGCTTTTTCCTAGCCTGCTTTTTAGGAGGTCTATGACTAATGTTTTCATTTCACAGAATCATAGAAATTAGAGATGGGAAAGACTTATGAAGTCATTTGTACTTGCTCCCTGCCAGAGATCCATTTTTCCCCAAGGAATATGTGCTACGGCTGTACCCAGGCATGTTTGCAGTGCTGCAAGCCATGGGGCCAGAGTCCCCCACTGTGGTCAACAGCTCCACATTCTGAAAGTCTCCTTCTCTACCCCCTGGGATTCAACCACACTAGTTCTTTTACATATTTTTTCTTTCTTCATCTCAGTTTTCAGTTTTAACTTTCTCAGTACTCCCCCTTAGAATGGGAAAATTGCCTTTTAGTCTATGACCCTTAAAGGGGACTGGTTCTAAAATGCTCAGTGAAAATTAAGTTTTGGGTTAACTCCAGGGGCATTTCTAACATTTACCCTATCCCAATGGTGAAAACAAACAGAAGTGGGCAGAATGAATAGTGAGTTACAGGGATTCCTAGAATATGGTACTTTGCATGGTTCCAAGGATATGCATTTTGTGTGACAGGTACAGAGCTCCCATCAGATTATCAAACAGTGAATCAAATGTTTAAGAATGACTGCCCAGGAGTAAGGCCAAGGGGAGCAATGGAATGGGCTTGAAGTTTGAAGTAGACCAGGTGTACACTCACAAATCTGCTGCCAACAAACTGAGCAGTTGAACAAGTCTCTTAGCTTCTCTAGGTTCCAGTTTCTATTTCTGCAAAAGGAGGGCAGTGATGAAAAAATAGTGAGAAAGAGAAGGTTGAAATAGATTATTTATCAGGCCCCCTTCAGTTCATACAATCCTGTTTCATGATCAACATCATGAGGTTTTGCATTCTATTTCCAAAGATTTTACCTGTGGACAGATAGCCACTAATTCTTTCCAATTCTTTTCTTTCTTCCAGATCCTAAAGATCTATGACAAAGTATAGCTATGTGTGAGGAGCATCAGCAGACTCCAGGACAGATAAGACTGAGTACAGATAAGTCTGAACACCACCCCAGCCCAGGCTTGAGAATATAGTACCCTGAGTGACTACTTTATCTTTCTGCCCTGGGTCTTCTCAATGGCTCCAGAGCAGGGCCTCAATGCTTTACATGAAGGTTATTTTGGAAAAGTCCAATTTTTCTTCTATCTTTACACCACAAGTAATTGAGCAGCTACTATGTACCAGGCACTAAGCTAAATCTTGATCCTGTAAACAAAACTAGACTCTATCCTAAAGGAACTAAAGATCCTAATAGCTTAAAGAAGCCACTCCAAAGAGCTGTCCTGGGGTAGCCACTGACTTGGTTTACATGAGAGAAAAGAGGAAGAGTTGGGCCTAGGATTGAAGTTAAAAAAAAAAAAAACCCAGAAGCATCCAAGACTATCTGAGAGTGACCCTGGCACCCTCCCAGAAGTGAGAATGAATTCCCAAACCAAGTCAAGTTACACAGCACACCTGAACTTGGTCAGGAAAAAGGCTAAGGTTTTTGTGGTTGTCATTCCAGTTTTTCTTCCACTGAAAAGAAACCAATGGCCACATGAAAATAGCACAAGACTGCTCTCCCAAGGAGCAGGTTCCAACCAACCTTGAGCCAGCAGACTTCATTAAACCATACCTAGTAACAACGCCAGTGTTACATTTCATGCCAGGGAAGAATAAACAGTATCTGTCTCTTCCTCTAAATGGCCAATCTTTTTTTTTTTTTTAAGAAAGAGGGACAGTGTAGAGAGAAAGAAAGAGAGAAGCAATTTTTATTTAGTTTTTCATGTGACTTTCATTCCTCCAACACTTTGTTGCGTACATGGTACTGGGGTTGGACCTCACATACTTACACATGCCAGGCAAGCACTGCAATCACATGGCTACTTACTGCTCCAGTCCAAATGCCTAATCTTTCTAGCCCATGCTCTTTTCTTTTCAAGTTTGCATCTCATTCTAAGCAAGTCCTACCAAATATATGGCATTCTCTCCTAACAATACCAAAATGCACAGAAGTCCTTACTTAATTTTTACCACTTTGTTCTGGTGATGATACCAGCTTAAACCAAAACTGCAAGTCTACAAAATAAAAGCAGGCTCACAACAGTGACTAAAATGGTCATTGCACAAATAATACATTTAAGCCTCCATAGTTATCAATTCTGCATCCAGAGATTCAACCCATTACAGATTTAAAATATTCTAAGGCTGGAAGTGTAGCTCAGTGGTAGAGCACATACTTAGCACATACAATGTTCTGGATGCCCCCCCACACACACACACACAAATGCAGCTGTACTAAACATGTAGAGATGTTTTTTCTTGTCACTGTTTCCTAAACAATATAGTAACTATTTATATACCATTTACATTGAATTAGGAATTATAAGTAATCTAGAGATGATTTAAAATACACAGGAGATCTATATAGGCTATATGCACATACATTGCCATTTAATATAAGGATATTGAGTATCCATGCATGTTGGTAACTCTGGTGGGCCCTAGAATCAATCCCCTGTAGATACTAAGGGACAACTATACCAACAATCCAAGATGGAGATGCAATACCACCATCTTCCCCAGATGCTAGGAAGATATTACCTTTCCACCAGGGACTCAGAGGAAAAGACCTACCTCACTTAAGAAGAAAATTCTCAGCCCACACCGACACAGCCATCACCCCAACCAATCCTGCCCCCATGGCTGGACAATGGGAGCTCTTATGTTAAAGACAGAATGGAAAAGGAATCACGTTAAAACATTGTACTCTCACTGCATATGCAATAAGTAAATGTATTGGTCAATTTGCTTGAGGTGAAGAGTGAGACACTAAAAGGCTCACTCAAATAATAAGATGGCCACTCATCACCTTATAAATGGAGAGGGTCCCACTGGTTGAAAGGGCCTTTGCTTCTCTCTTGCATTTAGAGTTAAGCTGTGGCAGGGCTGAAGTTCACAGCATCATACAAGAAAGAGGCAGGAATCTGAAGTTCTATAAGTAATGGGAAATTTGGATGTGGAGGAAACCCAATGCTCTGCTTCTGCCACCTTGAATTCTTAATTCTGGCGCAAAGACCCCGTCTTTTCATTTGGCACTGGGTTCTACAAATTATGTGGCCAGTTCTATGGAAAAGCACTTCTCTGCCAGCAAAGCCCTGTTCAAGAACTCAAATTAGACCATCTGAGCAAGAGGGCTGGGAGAAGTAAGTGTATCTGGCTTAGAACTGAGATCCAGGTTCAAGGCCAGGCTCTGCTGCTGTCCACGGGGTTTCCTTGAACAAATATCATAATGTCCAGGAGCCTCAGTAACTTATTCATTGGTTCATTCAATTATTCTTCAGCTGTCTATTATCTCCTTAGCCACTGAGCATGCATATCACAAAGTTGCTTCCCTCACATGAGAAAAACCACTGCTTGAAAACTTATAATGTGATATATATTTCAACAGGAGAAATAAGAAATTTTGTATGAACACCAAGAAGGTGGCACCTGATCCTAGAGAGGTAAGAAGTTGGGAGAGGCCTACTAGGGAACATAAACCCCTAATCTGATGGTAGACAACAGCCATGTTTTTGGATCTCCTGAAATTAGTGTCAGTTTAGAGACAGCATGCAGTAGTCCCCAAAATGCTTGACTATTTCCTTTCCCCCAAAGCACAGTCACCCACACAAAAATTCCATACATCTTTTAGTAAAGGAAAGATAACTACCTTGCTGTAAAGTGGCTCTTTTCATATCTCATCTGCCTGCACATCAGAGCTGTCATGAGGGTCAAAGAACACAGCCTTTGGTATGATTAATATTGAATAACTGATCCAAAATGAAGAGTGTCATGGTGTCATAATAAGAAAGAACATTTACTCCTATATGGCATTTCTTTTACTGACAAAAAACCATGGTCATCTTTCTTGTTTGTTTGTTTGTTTGTTTTCTACTTCCAACTGTGATCATAATTTAAATCTCTCGCAAAAAGATACTCAGGCTACATGTAAGTTCATCTCCAGCTTTCAATTTCAAAAAAGCTCAGATAAGATCCAATTTATATCTTCCTCTGTATGAAGTGTCATGGTCCAAGAGACATGCAAACCTGGGGCCTGCTTTCTTCTGACTTTGGGACCATTTTGGAAGCAACATTGTTTACTTGTAAATGTTGATATCTATAGCACTAAATTGTGATGGGCTGCCTGAAAGCACTAGAAATATACAGACTCAGACAAGAGGAAGCTGTTGCTTCAGCAAAAGGAGGCTCCTTCCCAGGGCAGCAAGCTCCGTGAACCTCACCTCCTCTCCTCTCATCAGGACCGGTTACTCAGAGGGGCACCCCCTTGACCAGCACGGAGGGCTCACTGAGCCACCCAGATCCTATTTGGTGTTTCCCTCTTCCTCTGCTTACACCTCAAGCTGCTTCCCTGGCTATACCTTCTTTAATTAATCATCATAATATCCCTGGTCTGCAATTGCAATTTGGGAGACTGATTTTTATAAATGGGTATAGTTCAACAATTTTCCAGAACAACCAGTTTTCTCAAGCAGGTGGACAATTTGATGACTCAGCATTCCATATCTTTGACAAAAGAAAATATTCTCTGCAGTGACTGGGATTTTTGGTGCAGGAACCCAGGTAGGGCATCTAAGATATGAAATTAACATTGTCTAGTGTTTGAGGGATGAGAACCTGGAACAGTCAAGAATCTCCAGCCATCAAACTTTTCCCACCAGAAGCCATTCCCAGTTTGTACGGGTGGGATAACATAAAACATGTGGTACAGTCAACGGGGCTCTTCAGCTGGGCTGGATTGACCTGTTAGATGACAATTATTGATAGAAGCTCCCTTCCCAACAGAAGCTGCACAAGACCTTTCTCCTATCATTACATAAATATCTTCAGAAAATGTCACCTTGACTAATCACTTTGCCCTGACTTTGCCCTAAGTACTCCAAGTTTACTTTTGGAATCACAAGTCCAAGAATGTGGGTCACTAGACATCATGATCACTGAGATGTGGGATCCCAGCCAGCTTTTCCAGTCCCCTGGGTGGTAGGTGGAACATGTTACTAGTTCTGGCCAATAAACTATGAGTGAAAGTTATCACATCACTTCTGGACAAAATGTGGAAGAGCGGGCTCTTGACACTCCACCTCGGTCTTCCACTTCCAAAAGCATTACTGCGATGTCAGGCAGCCTCCATCTGTGAATCAAGACCTGGAAAGAAGATGCCCTGGGGAATGAACAGGCTTTGCTCAAACAAGAAATAAACCTTTTATGTTGATCCACTGAGACTTGGGAGTGTGTTCCTCACTGCACCAGAGCCTCACCTGATGGATGTGACTAGGCAGCCAGAAGCACCTAACCACTCAATGGGGTTCTAATTTGGGAATGGAACAAGCTGGCTCTGCTCTCAGATAGGACTCTATGAACTTTCCACAAGATTATCTGGGTCATAAATGACCAAAAATAGTGACCATATAACTGGAAATAAAAGAAAAGTAGTGAGAAGTGCCAAATAAAATGAGCACAGAAAATGTTGGTAGATAATGGAAGTTTGCTCCCTTGTGCAGATACTCTGATCATCCCAGAGATGAGTCCTTGGGAAAGATGGCATGACATACTCGGGAGAGGGTAGGGACAAGGGCAGTGAGACACTACATGAAAACTTTGCTTCTCAGCCAAACCCCAAACTTTCATGTCAAGCCAACAGCAGGGTACATTAGAAAGCTGAAAACCTAGGAAACCACAGATAGAATTTTAAAGTTTATTTTCAGAGCCTAGAGTCTGCTGTGAAGCTGACATAATCAATATTCCTTGAGTTCTTTGTTCATTTCCCTGGCCCCTAATGTCTTTTTGTAGTTTGAGTCCCATGCCTCAGCCACTCCATGTCCAGTTCTTCTGGACCTTGAGTACCCAAATTCTGAAGCCAGCCCAACCACGAAACACCTCCCTTCCCCTCTATACTGTCCTGTCAGTCCTGAGTACAATCCTTGTAGGACCTGAACAACCCAATCCATCAACTTACAGGAGTCAAGGTGATACCAGCTCCTCAGGGATGAAGCCATTATTCTCCTAGATAATTTCACTGTAAGAAGTAGCACTACTGTTATAATTGAAAGATGTGACTCCTCAAATATCCACCTTCGGTGCAAAACATGGAAGAAATCTTTGGGAGAAAAGAAGACTTTCAAGGCATTTCAAAACATTCTGGGGATGCACATGACTTATTTCCTGCTCCTCTACGCATGGTAGCCACAGAGCCATACAAGCACCTCCCACCTGCTCTTACCCTGAGCTTCCTCCTGCAACCACTTGCGACAACACATCTCCATCACATTCCCTGCGACTTTAGAGGCAAAGAAAGAAACAGAGACACCTGGGTTTCCTGTCACTGAAACTGGAAAACAGTCCTTGAGAGAAAAGATGTCAAGGTCCAGTGGGACATACTTTCCCATCAAAACATTGTAAAATGAGTAAAGGATTCAAATGATGCTCACGTCTTGGTATGTGTTTGTTGTTTTTAGACCAGCGGGCTGTGTATCTGAAGTGATACATACATGTACAATGTAGGCATTTCCACGGCAAATGCCATGCATTTTTTGTTTCAATAGAAGCATAAATAAGAGCATAAATATTTCATTTTCCATCACCATGGAGATGAAACAACATGGGCACTCATCATTTTGAAAGGGTTTCTGTTTTATTATTTGGGCTCACTCCCTGCTGTGAACAATCCTATCAGAAAACCTCCAGCCCTGCCACTGCTGTAACTGTGCTTAACCCCCCAGGAGACTTGATTTTTCCTTTCAGATGGAATGTCACCTTTCTTTCAGATGGGATCCAAGGGCAGAAAATTCATTGGTTTTTTTCTCTTTATTCCCAGATGTAAAATCTATATTTTCAATGTTAAAAACATTAATATTAAAAGCATTCCTTAAAGTCTATCAGGCTCTAAAGAAAATATGTCTTTTCAAAGTCATAAAGGGCTTTTTGATTTATTGCATTTTTTTAGATGAGGAATGGATTGAATAGTATTTGAATTATTACTGAAAAAAAAAGTGTTTTAATTCCTAACCCTGATATGTCAGAATCAATAGCCAGAATTTTAACCTTTGCAAAGTCTTGATATCTCCTTTGTAAGCATTGATTTAGATGCTTCTGGCATCTATGCTGGACCTGTGGTTTAGCCTTGGCTAAACGTATGTTAATGATGAACAAAAGTCTAGATTTGGAGACTTATACTACTTATTCTTAGATAATGTTGATTTGCTTACCAACTAAGCAATGTTTTAAACAACCAATAAAACATTTAATGAGCACCTACTACATGGTAGGCCTTGTACAAGACTCTGGGAATTCAAAGAAGAATAAGACACAGTCTCTGCCCCAAGGAGCTTGCCTTATTGATTAAAGCACCAAAGTGTTTCATTGGATTTTTCTGTTTGACTGAAGGTGGATTAAATTACTCCTCATGTTTCTTCTAACCTTCAGATGCTGAGATGTTAAATTCATTTAACTATACAATAAAGTTCAAGACTAAATTAACACTAACATCAAAAATTTCATAATTTGTTCTAATTATTTCACACATCAGTAATTCTCAGTTACAACAGTGGCAGTCAAAATTAATTGGAAAGGTTTCTAAGATCCTTTGCAGCCAGTGTCAAAAGTTGCTACTAGTAATGGGACAAATTAACTTGCCTTTACTGTGCCCACTAAAGGATGTGGTTAGGCTAAAGAGGCAATGTCTGATTACACCATCTTCTCTCCCTATCCCCAACCAGGCTTTTCTAAAAAATGCTACAATAGATTCCCTAGAGACTAGGTGGCACAAGCATTCTAGTCCAGTTGTTCATACTTGACCTGGCAACTCATATTAGACTCTAACTTCTCAGTATCCAAGCACAAAGTACTATATGTGATAACATTGTGTGTGTAGATATGTGTGAATGCACATACTTGAGGAGCTTGGAATGTACACACTACAATTCAGATATCAACAAAAAGATTTTTTATTTTGTTTTAGCAAATCCATTTTTTTTCTTTAATTTGCTTCTCCCATCTGCTATGGCAAAAAAGCAAATGAAAATATGTAAAGCACCAAGAAAAAACACTGAAAATCTAAACTCCATATCAGGATTTTCTTTTTCTCTTAGGAAGTCTTCCCCCTCCTCTTTCCCAAGAGGCTCCTGAATGTTGACATTTGTCCCAGCAGTGGAGAGCGGCCTCATGCACTGAGGACTCTGCCATCTTCTGCTGAAATGTCCTTCTTTTCCCAGCTCACTGGAAACTATTCTTGTGCCAATTTCCTCCTTTCCCAGGACTATAGCTTTCAGTAAATTCCGTAGGATTTGTTTTTGGGCATCCTTGGATCTTGATATGAACTGAAAAGTTTTTGAAATTTATGAAATCTTTTCTCTCTTTAAAAAAAGGAGGGTTGGGGCTGGAGCAGTGGCTTGGCAGGTACAGCGCTTGCTCAGCATGCGCAAGTATGAGAGTTCAAACCCCAGCACTATGTACACAACAAAGTCTCAGAACAATGAAGGCCACAAGCAAAACTAAATAAAAATTATTTCTCTTTCTTTCTCTCTCTCACTGATTCTCTCTCTTTAAAAAAAAAAAAAGGAGGTGGCACTGGGGCAGTGCAGTGACTCAGTGGTTGCGGTGCTTGCAGATCATGCACAAGGACATGGGTTTGAACCCCAGCCACATACACAGCAAAGTGTAAGAGCAGCGAAGGCCACATGAAAAACTAAATCAAATTGATTCTTTCTCTCTCAGACTGTCCCTCTCTCTCTTAAAAAAAAAAAACTGGCTTTACTTAGATTCCTACAAATCATATTAGAAACTCAAATCTAATCAATGACCATATTTTCGGGCTTTCCTGTGTGCAATGAATGGTCATTAATTCAACACGATCTTGAGTTACTGAAATACTCATTGCTTTGTTACCACTTAAACTCTTGCTCGGTCCCTGCTTGAATCCTCGGTGTGAGCATGTACAGTCTTCCTGCTCTCTCCCTGCCTCCAGCACAGATCCTTGTGCTCAGGGCACAGTCAAAGCAGGAGGGAACCAGGAAGCAGGCTTGGCCTCACCTAGTTCAACCAGAATTTTTCTTACAGAAAATTGAAAAACGGGTTACTCTAATTCCAAAATACATGGGAGTATGGCATTTTATGAATTTTTACATCACATATGGGTGGGTAAGAAAGCCAAACTTTTTCCAGTGATAGGATATATATTCTTGACCCCACACACACCCCTAAACATCTGGAATGCAGGTAAATGTTCTACACTGATACTTCTGTTGTCCCTAAAGAACGGATAGACACTTCTTATCAAGGCCTTGCACACAGCTGGGAGGCAATAAATGTTCAGGATCAAGAACTACACCACCCTGATGGGACAGAGTTTTTCACAGACTTTCAGGGAAGTTGAGTTCACAGGACGAACAATACCCTACTGAAACGGAAAAAGAGCAATTGGCAGTTACCTCAGCTAGGAGTCACCATCAGAGAGTGGGGCAGAAAAGTCTACAAAAAGCAACAGAGGTGCCTCCCAAGACTTGGGAAACTATAAAACTGGAGAATTCAGGAATAGAAGAAAATGAACAAAGCAGGCAAGCTCTCAGAAAGTAGCAAAACTCACTACTTATATATAAAAAGTCATTGGACTGACCTCAAATGGACTGAGGCACTGGGTACTTTATCAAAACAAGGTCCATCACATACAAAAGCAAGACACCAGCCATGAGGTAGAGATTAGGACTCAAGAATTAAACAGGAAACCCAGGGCCACAAGTTACAGTACAAGGACAGGCTCCAAATAACAGTCACCTGAGTTGTAGACCACCCATCTGCTGGAGGCAAGCTGGCAGAGGCTATTGGGAGTCTGCACATAGTAGGGAACCAGAACTGCTAGCCAGTGAAGTGTGTAATAATGTTATTTGCATCTTGGGGAGGAGAAAAATAAAGATCAGAGAAACTAAATATATTAATTTCCTGGGCTACTGTAATGAATCACCACAAACTTGATGGCTTAAAC
>PVKS010039837.1:0-16999 GCA_004027875.1 Aplodontia rufa | reverse complement strand
CGCAGACTGTGCACCTGAGCTCCTCCAATTAGGGCAAAGGGCAGTATTGCGTCAGGTCGGCATTTAAGGACCCCTCACTCCCTAGCGAGGCGCGCATTTTTCTTTCGCCCTTCGGCCGAAGTAAAATTTCTGCCTTGCTCACCCACACCCGACCACGTGTTTGATTTCATTTATAACACTACCCCAGCAGTAATGACTATACCAAGCCTATACTTGCTTTCTAAATACTCCTTCCTAATTAAGAGGAACCAACCCCTTGAAAAAAGTGCTGATTGCAGTTTCATTTTAAGGAAAAGTATAAAGTAAGAGTACAAGAGTATCTTGTACAAGAAAGTACATCATGGAGATATGTCATGACGGAACCTGGTTCCCACTGGTCAAATTTAGGACAATTTAAACACAAAAAGAATAATCACAGTAATGGATTAGTGAATAAAGAAGAATCCTTGAATTGAAATACTCAAAGGAAATTTGAGTTAGGAAAAGCTCTCCTTTACAGATGAATGGCAATCAATTAATACAGAAGGCATGACAATTTAAAAATCACCATTTCACAAATATCAAATTCAAGCCAGGATTACTGATGATTACAAACACAAGGTAAAAAAAAAATCTACTGAGAAACAGAATATTCACATTATAACTAAGAACCCTCCCTCCCAAACAACTTTATTCTCCCAAATTACAAGGGTAAACTACATTTACACAACAAAGATACCTGGTGACTATCACATAATTCACATGATCAATCTCAGTATTGGTATCTGAACATAAATTATGTGCCTCCTGACATGATAGAATGCAAAGTATACAAATGACCTCTATAGTACTTTTACCCCAAAATAAATACCTGAATCTAGTAAGAAGGAAGCAATTAGACAAGTCTAGACCATGGAATACTTAAGATGCCTCAAAAAATATTTTGAAAGAAGCAATCAATGTTATTAAAACAAAAACAAATCTTTATAAAAACATCAAATGTTGAAGCTTAAAAGAAACCAAAGTGGCATAGTAATCAAGTGTGAGAGATGAGCCTTTATTAGGTTCCAAACTGGGGTAAAGGTGCTATCAGAGACATTTTGGAGACAAACATAAATTTTAAACCTGAGTATGTAGTAAGATTACATCATTGATTAATGATAATTTACTTAAAAGTGATAATGGAATTCTGATTATGTAAGAATGGCTAATAGCCAAAGTATTTAGGGCTGATATTCCATGATGTCTATAACATATAGGTAGGTACCTCTGCTGATATTTGACACATATGTAAGAGCAAAATCAAAAGTAGTGAAATGATAATAATTAGTGAATTTTGGTAACAAGTAAAACAGATATGCAGTATATTACTATTTAAATTTTCTGTGGGTTTGAAATTACAATAGTGGAAAAACTAAAGCTCTACCTTAAATTGCAAGAATTCAGAAAACTGAAACAAATTCAGGAGTGCCACAATGTCACATACATCAGGGAAGTTCACTAAAAACAGTCAAAGAGTTAGGATTATACAATCTGAAAAAGATTCACCTAAAAATATACAATAATTAAATTATACCATATGTTGTTAACATAAAAATTTAGATAGATATTAAAGTGGTCATGAACTCACTCAAATCTGAAACATATTTCATGTATCAGTCAAACCAGAAAAAAAAAGTGAGAATGAGAAGAGTATTTTCTAGTCTTCGACAAAGTTAAACACCTTACTCAGGTGGCAAAGCAAATGAGAGAAACTTCAAAGATCATTATTCCTTTTTCTAAGGAATAAAGGAATACAAGAAGGAATGTTTCCACTTACTAAACAATGTACTTACATGTGCTTTAAGTGATGTACAAGAATATTTTTATCTATATGATTTTTACATTATCTGCCAACTTTAGACTCTAATCCTATGAGAGATGTGACCTCACTGTAATAAAAGCAAAGGCTAATGAGCTCTTTTCCCCATGCTCTAGTTAGCTACATTCAATGTCTTGGTCCCTTTTAGGAGACATTGCCTTGAATAAAAGCTTTCATGATCTTGTAAGTCTAAAAAATGCTGGCTGAGGGTGCACTGATGTAAGACTAATAAGTTCAGAATGCAAGAGCAAGATACAAATTATGGTTCACAGGTCAAGGATGATAATGAATATATGCACTTAAGGAAAGCATTAAACTCTTAATAGCGTGGGAGCCACAAATCCCAATCCTCACAGTATAAACTATGTGACTTCAGATAAATTATATACCCCCTCATGCATTGTTTTCATCCATAAAAATATTTTTTCAGATCCATCTTCCAACATAATGAGTTCCTAGAAAGTATGCATGTGTATATGTGTTCAACTTAACATACGGCCCCCAGTAGTTTACAAATAGTAAACAATTATATTTAGTTGGAAGAGGAGATATTGTCCAGTTAACAATATGTCAATGTAATATATTGTTTACCATTATTTTCAAAATACCTTTGTAATTTACTATTTTTTCTGTCTATCTGGAGTCCAATAATATAATAATCTCTAGAACATATCACCAAAATTTTAGTTACACATGTGTTTTGCTTGATTCTATGAAGAGCTTTTTATTTTCCTTCAACTCTTTTTTCCTTAATTAAGTAATAACCTTAAAAGAGGACATTTTGTCCTTAAAAGAGGACATTTTGTCCTAAGAATTTGTAGTAAATTCTGGAGGAGATGAGTTACTCAGTAGGAGAATACATTTAAAAGATTTAGCAATTATGGAAAGCATTCTGTACACTATAATTTGATAAAGGAAGTTTGGAGTTAACGCTTATGGGAGGTGAGAATTGTATTGAGTAGCGTAATTAACAACTTTATGTGGCCAAGCAGTTTGATGTTAGCACTGAGGGAGGTGAGAATAGGATTCTGAAATTTGTGAATAAACTGACTGTGTGAAGGAAGAGCAGAATGATTTGCTAAAAGGACGTAGGCAAGTCATTAACCAGCTTTTCAACAAAGAAAAGCAACTGGAGAATCTTGAGAATAAAGAAAATTTCTCAAAGAAAAAGAAGCCTCACAAAGGAAAAATTTTTAAATTATAGCTACAAATTTTTCAAACATTCTATAGACGTATAAAAGATTACAACAGTATAATAGAGACAGTCCAAAACTGCACTGATACAGAAGGACAAAGGAAAACTTAGTTCCCGTGGCAGGGAGAAAGAAGGCTGATGGAGACAGGGTACCTTTTCTCAGTGTATCTAATAACTGCCATTGAGGCTTAATTTGTAATTCAGGTATATAAATTGAGAAATTTTTCCTGAAGCTCATTTTCAGTTTTTCATCTTAATTGTTGCCTTCAGGTCTCTGATCCACTCATCCCACTATCATGAGTCCCACCCAGTACTCTCTTGGCTCAATGACAGATATCAAGACCACTACTCAATCATGATTATTTAACATTCTCCTTTAACATATGCATCATCCTAAAACAAAAATTTATCACCCTAATGTAACAGACTCCAAAGCACACCTCTACCAAGCTCAATGTTTTTCTTCTCCAATTCCAATGTCATCATACTAATTTCAACATACAAATTTACAATACAGACATTACCACAGTCTTACAGTTCTTCATAATTCTCTATACCATTATATCATAATACTTCAGCATTTTAATATATTATACTGTTTATGTCAACTTTTTTTTTGTACCAGGGATTGAACCCAGGGGTGCTCATCTACTGAGCCACCTCTCAGCCCTTTTTTGAAACAGGGTCTTGCCAAGTTGCTTAGGGCCTCACTAAATGACTGAG
Source organism: Aplodontia rufa (assembly GCA_004027875.1). Classification (NCBI taxonomy): domain Eukaryota; kingdom Metazoa; phylum Chordata; class Mammalia; order Rodentia; family Aplodontiidae; genus Aplodontia; species Aplodontia rufa. The sequence goes on along the minus strand of PVKS010039837.1, from coordinate 13,241 downwards.
GCTGGCTTTGAACTTTTGAACTCATAATCCTCCCGTCTCAGCCTCCGGAGTCATGGGGATTACAGGTGTATACCACAGTGCAGCGCCTACCTAACTTTCTAATTTTTAAGCTTGTCTCGCTTCTACACAAAACCCATTCACAATTCTTATAAAAATCAAGCTTAATTGCAGCACAATTAGTTTGTCTGCTTTGCCAGCTTCCTTTAAACACTAACTTTAAAACCAAAGTCACACATTTCAAATATATACTGATCATTTTCCTAATTTATTTCACACCATAAAGCAATCTCCAAAGACAGTGGTTCTTGCTCATAAATTGCTTAGTACGGAGGAAACAATTTAACTTTACAGATTTTTTATTAAGATGTTATGTGTTCTAGTTTCAATAAAGATCCCCAATGCTACTAAAGCCCATTAGGTAAGTTTTTTCATTCCTACTGCTCCACAATGAAATAAAATAAATAAAAGCTGTGAGTAATGAACCTGCTTCTTTCCCTTTCTTTATTCTGGTCCATGTAACAGATTTATCAAGATCATATTTTTTAGAATCGCAATCCCTTGGTCCCACCCAAAAACAATCAGAAAGCCTGGCTATGTGGCCCATAAATCTGCTGTATACTTTTTATCTGCCTCTAAATCTTCACCTGTTCTTTCTTCTCTAACAACTCAGATCTTTCCTTGATCCATTAATCAAATTTTTCTACTAACATCTTTTTCTAAATCTAACACTTCTAAAATTAAAAAGTGTATTACTATATAAGCTATAGTAAATAAATTAATAAAGGTTTTATAAAATAACTCATAAATTCAGAGTCTATACAGTTTATCATTTTATTCAAAATGCTTAGGACAGGAAGTATATTGGGTTTCAGATTTTGGAATATTTGTGTATAATAGTGAGATACCATAGGGATAGGACTAAATGCTAACTACGAAAATGATTTATGTTTCATGTACACATTATACATATAGTCTGAGGTAATTTTATACAATAGCTTTTTTTGGAGGGGAAGGTTCAAGAAGCTAGCCACATTTTTTTCTTCTCCAGATTTTTATTGGTGTATTTTATTAATGGGATCTGTTGTTATATATTCATACATGCATACAATGTAACCATGTAATTGGGCCAATATCCTTTCCCAGCATTACTTCCCTCCCTCCCATCTCTTAGTCCCTTTCCTCTACTGATCTCCCTTTGACTTTTAGAATACCTACTCAACATTTTTTCCTCATTCCTATCTTCCACAAGACAGAAAACATAAGACTCTTAACCTTTTGAGTATCCAATAGTTTTAGTCCACCTGTATTTTTATTGTGACTCAGTAAAAGAGGTCAGATATAAATTCTGCACTGTGGCATGTCAGTACTCAAGAATTTTGACTTTTGGAACACTTGGAATTTCAAACTTTCAGACATAGGGATGCTGCATCTGTAATAACTCAAAACTACAAACAACCCAGATGACCTTTAACAGACGGATAGTTAAATGAGCTACAGAATATCCACACCATAGCAAACTATTCGATAATTAAAAGAATTAATATTGATAAATGCCACAAATTGGAAGAGATTTCAGGTAATTACGTTAAGTTAAAAAAAAAAAAAAGTTAAAACCAAAAGGTCAAACAATGTATTATTCCATTTTACAACATTCTTTAAATAAAATTAAAAGGAAGAGAAAATGAATTAATGGTTGCTACAGGCCAAATTCAAGGTAGGGAGTAGAATAGGAGGAGGGTTTGACTGTAAGGGGCAAGAAAGTTATTTCTTATGTGTTATAACTGTTCTGTACTGGACTTATCGATGCCAATATCTGCTTATGATGATATACCACAGTTTTACAAGAAGCTATCATTGAAGAAAACTGTAGAAAAGACATAGGATATCTCTGTATTATTTCTTCCAACTGCATGTGAACTTAGAATTATCTCAAAATAAAAAGTCTAATTAAAAAAAGTATTCCATATGTATCATACTTATACTTACCGAACATTTTCTTTAGTTTATACATATTAAAAAATATTTCATTCACTTCAAATTGATTATTTCCATAGCATAGCAGGAAGTTTCTAATCACTGAAAGTATTGAAAAATAAATGGACTTCCCTCAGAAAAAAAGTAAGTCTTCTCTATTAAACTGAGAGAGCACATTTAAGGGAGCTACTTCACTGACCACAGACAGAATTAGGAAACCTCTAAGGTAAAATGCAGGACATAAAGTAAAATAGCAATTTTAATGATCATACATGGAACTAGCCAATAAATATTATACCTGCCTATCAAAGGAATATTAGTCTATCAAAGACATTTTCTCGAATATACAGATTTTGAGTTTTCTTTTAAATGCACACTATATTTTACAAGGATGAATAACTAATTATCTTAGACATAATAATTATAAAACAAATATAAAATTATAAGCTTGGGATAACAGCATTAAACAATTTAAATACATTACCTGCAAACGGAACACTGCCGCTGAGGCTGAAGAGCAGTGAACATAACAATCATAGAATAGTTTCGAGGTGGTGCCTTTATAAACTTTCGGAATTTATCACCATTCATTCGGAAGATTGAGCGCCTAGAACTCCATTCCATCAGCTGTTCTACCTTTTCAGCCAAAAGATTCTGTAATTAAACACAGGAATTTAAATTTACTCAGGGTTACAATCATTTAGTTTAGAATATCAACAGATTTCACTGAGACCGTTTTTCTGGTTAAATCCTTCGTTTAGTGAATATATTGTTAACTGAACAGATTGCATAAAATATTTCATTTTACTTTTCCTAATATTTCAAAATTCTATAAAAAAATATGAAAAGTATAGCAATTAGATTTTTGCTTCTATAAAGATGCCACAGAATGTTTTCCTAATTCCCCACTAAATATAGCTTAAAAACTCTGTAAGTTACAAACAAAAACAAACAAACAAAAGACTCTGAAAGGCATAGAGGAGGCAGACTAGCTTGAAGACAGACATAGTAATGACTTCCACAGGTTTCTTTTGGCCTTACATTTCTCAAATCAGTTGCTGGAGAAGTTAGCAACACTAAAATGTAAACATGTGCAGACAAAAAGAAAATCCTAAGGAAAAGCTTGTTCTGCTCTCTCTACCCAAAGCACAAGGAACAGGGAAGCCTGGTAAGATAAAATGATAACTGTGCTCAACTCCATCCAAATATCACAAAAAAATAAATCAATCAATAAAAAACTGTGGTCTCATTACCACCCTCACTAGCAAGCCTAAATGGCAAGGCTCCACTTGACTGTCAATTTCCCTTTAAACATTTACATACAACAACAGAGAAAAATCTCACAAACACAAAGCTGAAACTGCGCAAAAAGAAAAAAAGAGTGTTGTATGATTATATGGTCAAAAGCAAGAAAAATTCATCTACTGTGACAAAAATCAGAATAGTGAGAAATAAGGACCAGACAAAGAAAGGGACAGTGGAGAGGCCCTGTGACTGGTAGACAACACAAGTGTAGGCTGGAGTACCAGTCACATCCTGTTCTGAAGGGGCAGAGGAGAAGATAGCACTCTAACTTCTGTAGAGAAGGCTCTTTTTTTTCCTTTTTTAAAGAAAGAATGACAGTGAAAGAGAAAAAGAGAAAGAGAATCAATTTTATTTAGTTTTTCATGTGGCCTTCGTTGTGTACGCTGGTGCTGGGGTTTGAACTTGCGTACTTGCGCATGCCATGCAAGTGCTGTAACAGCTAAGCCACTGCTCCAGCCCTGGCTCTTTCTTTTGATCATTTATTTTTACCTGAAAATGACAACTCTATTTGGTTGTATTTCTAAATGAAACAAATTCCCTGCCATTGCAAAATCAAGCACATACTAGTGATCAGGAGAGAGGCCTGAATTGTATAGTTTAAGCAAGCTTCACTATAAAAATCAGGAAAATGTAATCTATTTTTCCTCCCCTCTAAAGCAGAGAAAGGATCATGGTGGCCCATGATCATTTAGAAAGTGGACATGAATGCAAGAAGGTGAGAAAAAAGAAGACAAGTATCTTACCCTGTGTTAGGGGAAAACACCTGCTGAAGTGCGGTGCACCCACCTGGGCAAGGGAAAAAGATAATTCAAAAGGAATGGAAAGGAAAGGAGGAGTTAGAATAAACTGACCAAACACCAGAGTGCTTGAATTAGTAATTTGGCAGAAATGGAACATTCAGATAAGCATACAATGGCATGCTAACTGTATAAAGAAAAAATATGGCTAATTACTAGTATAACTATTGCAATGGCATTTTTAAAAAGCAAAAACTGAAATTGATCCTAATGTCAAAGCAAACTATCTACTTCGATTCTGTTATATTTAACAGACAGGGCACTAATTCAGCCTATTCTGTATTTCCCTAAGTAAAATAATCATCTTCATAAATTAAAATAAAGATTTTAGAAGACATTACTCTTTCTCATTAATATAGCCCAAACAACTGAAAACTACATTGAAGGGCTTTTACTAACTGTCCTTAGCTTTATTTCTGAGAAATAAAGCAAAAGAATTGTCAATGTTTATGATTTACTAGTATTTTCCTTACAGAAAACTATTACTATTATTAATAGAATTACTATTAAAAATATATATAAATACATTTGTTTTAAAGTATTATTCAGCAGCTCAATACAGCATCTATATATTCTTTCAAGCCTTGAAAAATTTTTAAAGATTCATTCAATACAAATACAAAATTTAAATTTAGAATATATAGGAACTGTGACCCTTCACAGCAGACAGAATTTCCAGATGAGAAATCAAGCAGGGTAATGCATTAATGAGGGCAGAAGGGAACTGGTATTAGAAATAATGTAGTTCCTAGAGTACTTCAGTATAGTTTTCTCATTAAACACACACACACACACACACACATTGGGGCTGGAGTCAAAAATTTAACTTGCAAATTATCAAATAAGCCAACCATAATTTCATGGAGGCTAGAATAAAGAGAATCTATCCGGAATTACAGCTATTTCTTAAAGCACAATAGTCAACCTGAGCTTCATGTTGTCAATTATATCCCAAGAGGGCAGAGTGTAGAGTCCCCTGGATGGATGATGCATAAGCAATGGCTTTATAGCTTAGCTGAAGAACTTAATACTTAGGAAACCCCAAACTTTTAAAAGGTCTGTTAGTAAACATGCCGAAAGCACCTGGAGAAAAAAAAAAACAAATCACCTTCCTTTTTCTGGATAGGAAATAAATCTGCCCTTTGACTTGGAAAGACATTATCTCCATCTAAAAAGGATTTTATATAACAATAGTCCAACACAAATCATGTTAATGTTGTGCTCAGAAAATTTGCAGAAACATGAGGGAATCCATGGAGAGTTGTCAGCCAACAGTATCAATCAGTACTGTCTTTAGAAAGCATAATTTTAAAACATCATAAAAAGAGACTAAGTAAAACACTAAGTATAAGCTGTTCTGCTATGTATGCTAAAAGACAACATGGGAATATACACAATTTTTTTCAAAAACAACTAATCTTTGAGTGCTGATCCTGACACTGTAATCACTGGCTTCTGAGACAACACTGTATTTGGCCAACAAAAACATTCATCCATCCTATCAATATCTTAGCAGATTTTGATTAGTTTTAGATTTTGCTTCAAGACTTCAAAGACAAGATCCATCAACCAAAAACTCAATATCCACCTATTTTAATGGATACACCACACTTAGCTTCCATTTCTCCAAATTCTGTGCTAAATGAATGAAGGCAAATACAGCTGGCATTCATATTTCTCAAGTGCATTCCACCTATAAAGTAATATTAAGCTTATTTACTGGTCTGATCACTAGTGCAATATCCTCAGTGAGGTAAAAATTTCTCACTTAAATGATAGGAGAATAGATAAAGCTGCTATAAAAACCAAACAAGCCAGTTGCAGTGACACACGCAAGTAATCCAAGTGTCTTGCACGAAGGCTGAGGACGGAGGATCCCAAGCTCAAAGCCAGTCTCATCCACTTAGCAAAGCCCTAAGCAACCTAGCAAGTCCTTGACTCAAAATAAAAAAAGAGGGGAGGTAGTAGAGATGTTGCTCAGTGATTAAGCACTCCTGTGTTCAATCCCTGGAACCATAACACAACAAAAATAAAAATTAAAACCAAATAAAATACAACAATCAACTCAAAACTTAGCTTAACTGAAAATTCTATTACCTTTTACAATGCAGTTGCACTATTCCGTCAGAATTATGCATATATAATTTGCTCCTTTCCTTAATTATTGATATCCTAACAAAATAAGAAGACTGTACTATAAATTCTAGAGTACAAAATCAGGTTAAATACCAAAAGTGCAACTCTTACACAATTATGTCATGAAAAGGGCAGAATTCCTATTGTTTTCCAACCCAGATGATCTAGAAAATATATTTAAAAAATTCCATCAGTCTGCATTGTCCAATAGAGCCAGTACTGTGACAATGCTACCCAAAAACACGATAAGATTTCAATGCCATTAATGCATTAGAACGTCAGATTCATTATCCCCTTACCAGATTTAAGCATTCATTCCCATTTCCTTTTTTTCTTGTGTACATACATGTACATATACCTCTACCTTAGTAGGTGAAAATCTTATCTCAATGTTTTAATTAGCAGTTATTTTCTGGCAAAATTAAACATTTTCCACGATTCTTCATGTAATCTCTATCATATCATGTGGTTTACTCACAAATATAAGTAAAATCAATTTGTACTAAAGAAAAGATAAAAATAAGAAATGAAACTCTTTCCAGAATAACCAAAATTAAGTACTATCAGGATAAAAGTTTTTCTCTTCTAAATCATTGTCTTTTTGTTTGTAGATAGAAGGAAAAGCACAGGGTAACAGCACATGAGAAAAGTAACCTGTGTGTGCATATATAACGTTCATATAAGTAATGTTTATACATATATTTGGCAAATGCAAATTAAAACTATAATGATAACAGTGACAATAGATTTAAAATACATGTTTAATCATACTTTTAAAATTATTTCTGTTTAAAACATTTTCTAATTACTGTATGAAAAATCTCAGTTTTTTAAAATTTGAAAAACAAATCTATGATCTGGCACCATGATCAATATCAAATAACTTTACATTAGGTAGTGAAATCTCATTTTTAATCTCTCTTAGTATCCTAATCATCTAATTATTCAAACAAGTTTTTCTCTTAATCTGACTATTCATACCAGACAAGGTCATCAGAAAATCCACACAAAAAATTCCTATGAATTTTAAGTATCTTCCAAAACACAGCATCTCAGGGAATGAAGTGCTCCGTCTCATGGTGGTAGAGCCATGACTATGCATTTAGTCAAACACACAGAAAAACACAAAACAAAAATCAGTTTTATTGTACATAGATTTTTTTTTTTAAAGACCAACCAGAACAGAGGTAGAGTACCAAAATGGAATATAAATTTTAACAAATGAACCTTACTGTACTACAAGTCAATAACATAACTGTGGAAAACAGTATTTGATATTCTTAAAGCCAAAGAGAAAAAAAGAAAAGTACATAAATACCACACTTAAGTTCTTGGTTTAAGTGGGGGGAGGAGTGGATTCACATATTATTCTATGAGTATTTTAGAGTTGAAAAAAAGAGTTAATATAGTATAAGGAATGCCAAATTCATCTCTCAGAAAAGAATTTACAAATAAGTAAGTTGAAGACAAATTCTGTATTTTAGAAAGGTGTCAGAAGAAGCTGTATCAGAAGAAGCCATAACATTTTTGGCTTTTAAAATTGAAATATACATATCTGTATTTTACAAATAGATACAGAAATAAATAACAACCTGCATGGATGAATCCATTTGTATACATATATTTTCTAGCTGTTTGCTGATAGAGCTGAGGAACAATGGCACGTGAATAGTGATAAGCACACCTAACACGAAGACCTTGGTTTCTAAATACCATTTTTTATAAAGAGGAACTAGAATTTCCATGGAGACATGATTGATTAAAAGCCTGAAGCACAGAAAATTAACATTCAACTATAATTTATGATAGTTTGTACAGAAACTAAATAAGTGCTCAAGAATAGCAAATCAAAGCGCTTAAGTATGGGAAAAAAAACTAACTAAAACTGAAAATTTTGGGGCAGCAAGAGAAAATAGTATTAAATTTGAAAATACAAAGTAAAATAAGTATTCACAACACCATACCAACTTCAATAAATAACTGCAGGAAAATAAATAAATAACTATGAATTAACAAATGAAGGGAGAAGGATAACTCTTCCTTACAGAAGAATTGCAGTTAACGTAGAAGCAACAAAGCAGAAAATCATACCACAGTAAGATCTACCAAAGAATTTTAAACTTAAATTCTGAGGAGAATGCTTATGGTAGTCCCACACTATCTTCCTCAAGATGTTTATTACAAAAAATTTTTTAAAAGTACTGCAATAGTGCAGAAACTCAGTAAACACTACCTTATGCAAATAATCAGTCTTAACAATACCATTAATAAGACCTATCAACCTCATGTATTCCTTGAAATGATCCAGTGGTAATCATAGACCACCTGTGTGCTGCCCTTCCCCAAAATGCATAACTTAAGTCTAATCATGAGAAAATATTAGAGAAATCCAAATGCAGTGGTATTATACAAAAAATTGGTGAATCCTCTTTAAAGGTGCTCAATTCATAGAAAAGAAACTAAAGAATGAAGAACTATCATGCACTGGAGAAGACTGATTGCATGACAACTATTGCAATGTAGAACCCTGGAGTGGATCTTTGAAAGAAAATTACGTTAGTGGAAAATTGAAACAAATGTAGACTACAGGTTACTTAATATTGAACCAATGTTGATTCTTATTTTTATTTTCTTTCCAAAATTTTTATCGGTACATTATAATAGTAAATAATGGTGGTATTTGTTGTTACATTTTAGTACCTATACACAATACTTCATTATGTATATTGTTAACCTTGGGGAAAATTCAGTAAAAGACGTATCAGGAGCACTATAACTCTTCTCTGAATCTAAAATTACTCCCTAACGTAAAACAAAGGCATGTAACATAAAGCCACATTATTTTCATAAACTAAGAAGCTGGGATGAAAACTGCTGTGCTACACTAGATTACAGTTTAGGGTTAGTTTAAAAATGGCAAGTTATAAAACTATAGAATTACTTTAAATTTTCCAAAGTAGTATGATAATGATCATGAAGGTGAGATTAAAGAAAATCAGGCAAAACTCTTACATCAATAGATTTTGACAGACTTTTTGGGAAATCACCAGAATGATACTTAAACCATGCTCTGAGAAAACTGAAGCATGGTTCCAAAAACACATGCATTTATTTAAAAAAAAAAAAAAAAAAAAGCATTTCCTAACTTAAAAAATAAAAAAAATACATGTGTCAGGCACAGAATGAGGGCTGAGTCCAACAGCAAATACGACACAGTCCATACCCTGAATAATTTTATAGTTTCACAAAATTTAATAGTGATTAATTTTCCAATTTTAAAAGCAATACCTCTTTAGCCCTAACCTCGATTCTCTCATCTTCCACCTACACCACTTCGAATACCCTGTAATGGATTAGGGGTTAAAAATCAGGATTTTTCTTAATCAATTCCTTATATAATTCTAAATGAAGCTGGATTTGAGAAGCTATTACTTTAATCAATCTCAAAGGTATAGCACTTGTTTTTATTGACCAAGCACAGCACAATCTACTCAGAGGAAATGCCTATTTCACCTCTCCTCCACTACCGTCCCTATTTGAATTTATCGTTACCCTCAAAGACTCAACTGAAATACCACACATCCAAGGATCCCTTCATAAAATGCCTAACAGACTATCAATACCTCCTCTACAAAATCCTCTATTAGAAGTTTGTCTATCTTACACTCTGTTATGCTTTATCTGTGTGGCTTTTATCTTCTTTGTTGCCCTAGATTTTGTTTCGAGTCCATAGGACATAAAAGATATTAAAGTAGTGAAAGATCAAAGTTAACAATTCTACTTTCCTTAAATTAGAAACTAGAGGCTGGGAATATAATTAGTGATAGAATGTGTGCTTAGCATGCTACAAGGCCCTGGGTTTGATTCCCAGCACAAACAACAAATGAAAAAGACAAAGAACTAGAAGTTCAGTGAGTAAATACTAAATTTCTAAATTCTACCTATAAAAATATAGAGGAGGGCAAAAACACTTCTCAATCCAAAATGACAGTTAAAAGCATGAGATTTTTTTTAAATTGGTAAAACAGATATCATACATAATATCCAAATCTCCTTTTAAGAGTATTCATTTTTAATCTATTTCTATACTATAGATTTTATATTTTATTCCACTTTCTACACAGAAAGAGAAAAAAAAAATCAGTTCCTATAGGCCTTGCCTCAAGATCTTTTCCCTGTTTTAAAGCCACAGTCCATTAGCCTGATGTACCTTTGACTAACCATTTTTGAATTATCTCAAATGGTCCATACCAGAAAAAAAACAATGAAATATTAAGAGCATAACTACTTTAACTACACGAAGTAGCCTTTACAAAGGAAAAAAATAAAACCTATCTAAGTCTAATTAAAATCTTTGTCTTATCACTTGACTAAAGTCAACATATTACTGATATACAATGACAATTAACTACATTGATAACAAATTTTGTTATTTTTAATATAGCATCATTATATATAGTGCTATATATAGCTCAAAATGAACAAAAAGGAATAAATATTAACTGAGCACTTCCAACATATCAGGTGCAATGCTGGGGAAACCCATTTTATAACTTTCAAGTGCCATTATAACAACCCTATTCTACAGAGAAGGAAAATTTAAGCTCAGGTAACCTACACTGCCCCAGATCATATAAGCAGTTAAGTTAGAGTCAAACTCAACCTTTCTACCGTTAACGCCTCTGCTATTTTCTCTATGTAAAGTGGTGTGTGTGTGTGTTCATTCTATATTACACACATAAAATGTATTTTTAAAAAGTTGGAGAATAAGCAAGAACAGATTTCCATACTATTAGACAGTTTACTCTAGAAACTCCTCTAATTTAGTTGTCTGACTTGGTCTAGAAAGTAATTACATGTCAGCATACAATATGTACAGGAAAATCTAGGCTAGATGCCAAGTTAATTTGAAAACTGTATTTGATAGAAGCTTTTCAGTTAATATTGAAGATGTATTTTAAAAATTCCAAAAAATGAACACACTTGAAGCTCATAATAGCAAAACTACTATTAAAAATGAATTCAGAGTACATGGTTAAGGAGAGTCAAGGATCCGATTTTTAATTTAGAGATAATTTCAGATATGGTCAAACTGATTAGCTGCAATTCTATACTTTCAAGACACAGGAGGACTAAACTGAAAGTGGTAATTCTAAACCCAAGGAACTTGTTTCATGTTTAAACTGTTACGTACCACATATCCTTAGCAAAAGTGAATCTTGGCATGTCCCAAGTAATCGACAAATTTTAGAAGCATGATTTAAAACCTAAAAGATTATCTGCTGTTGAACGAGTTGGCAAAATATGGTGTATCCTCACAACGGAACTTGAGTTCTTAACACAATTCAAACACTATGTGCTAAATTCATAAAGAAATTTTGTAAAATACTCATTATGTAATAACAAAAAGCACTGTGCCAATTTTTTGGAAAATGAGAGATGAGTAAGATATCTGCTACTCTAGGGCATTATGGCAAGTGCTAGCACTACTAAACACTAAATGATTGGTAGTAGCTGTTTAAAATTCAAAATAGTAAATTCTGAAATCTACACTGGCCTATCTGTCAAGTGCGTGTAAGCATTTGGCTTTCTCCACTACTGGCACAAGGATGAGATATAGGTACACAGCTGACAAATCTATCAAATCAGAAAAGAATAAAGAAATCTAATTTAGAATCTTCGAAGAAGAAATCTCATGCTTGTTACCTAATAAAGAAAAAAAACTAGCAGGTCCCATATATAAACAAAGTTATTAGAACAGGTCATATTAACTACACATGCTGCTGTATTCAACTCTTTCACCACTGTGACTGAAAAAACCCTGACAAGAACAATTAGAGGAAGAAAGTTTATTTTGGGGTTCATGGGTTCAGAGATCTCAGTCCACACATAGCCAGCTTTATTCCTAGGGGCCTCAGATGAGGTAGGACATCATGTAGAAGTGTGTGGCAGATGGAGGCAGCAGGGAACATGGCACCAGAAAGTTAACTAAGAGGGAGGGAAACTCTCCTCACCACAGAGGAAATATAAATCCCAAAGCAGGCCTGGAGTGACCCACAACCTCCAGCCACTCCATACCTGCCTGCAGTTACCACCCAGTTAATCCCCATCAGGGGATTCATGTGCTGACTAGGTTAAGGCTCTCAGAATCCAAACATTTCACCTCTAAACCTTCTTGCAAGGCCTCACACATCACTTTTTTCAGGATTCCTAATATCTAAACTATAACAGATGCCCACTATTCTTTCTCATCTGTTTCTTATATTTTTAATCTTAAAACTTCCAATGAAAACAGAGATTTAAGGCGTATCAACATAGGAGCTGGAGTGGTGGTTCGGCAGTTACAGCGCTTGCCCGGCATGCAAGAGTACACGGGTTCAAACCCCAGCACCCACATACACAACTAAGTGTCAGAGCAATGAAAGCCACGTGAAAAACTAAAAAATTGATTCTCTGTTCTCTCCTTAAAAAAAAAAAAAGGCATATCAGCATAATAAACTAGCATAAACAACATGCAATAAAACTGCTCATTCCAAAGTGAAGCTTAAACAGAAAAAGATCTCAGTAATCTAATATTTTACACTCATGTTGTCTCCACATGTCAAACCTAGGTAAATTGTAATGATGACCATACATAACAAAGCTGACAAGTAATCTCACGTCATCCAAAAATATAAAAGATGCTACACTTCTATTTACCATTCAGCTACAATGAACTTACTCTGATACCTTCTATCACTGAAATAACCGTATCACTTGCTTACAATAATTCATGGGTTATAGATTTGGAATAAGATGTACATGTAAGATGTATATATATTTCACTATCCCTTTTCTTCTTCCCTGTATTTTACTGTAGTCTGAGAGGAAACTAAACCTGTACTTTGCAGACTTTAATATTTAAAGGATTCAGTCAAAGCCCAATGATAAACCAATAGGAAGCAAACAGACGCATATCATTTTGCATTTGGGAGAAAAGTTACCTTCAAATTCTGAGATTATTTATTTGATCTTAAAACTCCTAATTCA
>PVKS010039836.1:0-16993 GCA_004027875.1 Aplodontia rufa | reverse complement strand
TATCAAGAACACAAGCAACAATAAATTTTGGTGAAAATGTGGGAGAAATGTTATACTTACACATGTAGATGGGACTGCAAATTGGTACAACCACTCTGGAAAGCAGTATAGAGATTCCTCACAAAACTGGAAACGGAGCCACCATTTATTTGACCCAGCTACCTACTCTTGGATATGTATTCAAAGGATTTAAAAACAGCATATTCCTAGACATATGTCCAAAGGATTTAAAAACAGTCACATCAATATTTATGCCAGCACGATTCACATTTATTTAGCTATGGAGCCAACCTTGGTGCCCTTCAACAGATAAATTGAAAAAAGAAAAGTGGTGTATATATACACAATGGAGTATTACTCATCCATAAAGAAGAATGACTTTATGACCCTTGCCAGTACATGGATGAAACTGAAAATTAGCATACTAAGTTAAACAAGGCAGTCTCTAAAAGTCAAAGGTCCAATATTTTCTCTGATATGTGGAGGCTAATCCAAAATAAAGTGTAGGACTAAAAAGAAAAAGAAAGAGAAGAAAGATCAGAGGCATAGACAAAGGGGAATGAAAAAGAGAGAGGAGGGATAGGATAGGAAGTCAATGGAGTGTATCTGACATAGGAATGTTAATTCCTATGTAAATATATGATCCACAAGACATTAGTTAAAAAAAAAAACAAACAGGAAATTCTTAGTGAATAACAGATGGAGCAGTAGAGCAGAGGGAAGAGAAGAGGATGTGGGAGGAAAGAAGGGGAAGAGGAAATAATAGGGACTGAAATAAAATAAATTATATCCCATGCTTTTATTATTATCTCATTGTATATTCTATTCTCAGTTGTAACTTAAAAAAAACAATAAAAGTAAGAAAAAACAAATGAAACACAACAAAACAAAAATCACATAACATAGGATTGCATCTCTCTGAGGTTTTAGAAATGACAAAATCACAATGACAGAAAGCAGATTGGTGGTTACTAGGGACTGGGGTAAGGGTGGGGAAAGGACTGACTGCAAAAGGTCACAAGAATACATTTTATTATGGCTGGATAATACTCCATTGTGTATATACACCACTTTTCTTTATCCATTCATATATTGAAGGGCACCAACAGGTGGAAATACTCTATTATCCTGACTGTGGCAATGGTTAAATAACTGTAATAAAATTGTATGATTTTGCTAAAAATAATTTTTAATACTTATCACCTTTATGAAAAAGATTTTGAGGTGAAATTTGATGAAATCATCTTAATATTAAAACCAAATTAAATATGTTGTAATTGATCCTTGATTAGTGAAGTGCTGGGTTATGTCAGAAAGTCAATACCAATTTAAATCATTTTTTTATATCATGCTGGAGGTGCACTCACTTGCTGTTTAACTGGGTCTGTGAATAATGCATAAATCAGCTCTTATTGATTGATAGAAATTAAAAATTACATAGGCTGTGGACATATCAGCAGAAATCTTATAAAGTCTATTAGAAAACATACAATTCCTTTTAGTATTGAAGGTGTAGAAATTCATCAAAAATAGTATTACCTTTCTAAACCATAAAAATCCCATAAATGTTCTTTGAGAATAATATTTATGATAAAGCGATCAAAATTGTTTTAAATTTATAGTCTCACACTATGCTAAAATTGATCAAATAAACATTTTATTATAAATTTCAACAACTGTAAATACATTGTGCATGCTATAGTTAAGTAAATTTAATGATTTAACCATGAATCATACCTGAGTTAATTCATTAAGATCTATAAGTCCATTACTGTCTGCATCAAAATATTTAAACATTTGATCCACCAACAGCTTCTTCCGAGATACATCTTCGCCGTTAGAATTTTCATTTTCTTGTGTAATGTATTTTTGATTTTGTAAATCTAAAAGCATGCTTTTCATCTTGCTGTATTCACTGTTCTTGCAGTTATTTCCTGTAACAAAATAACTAGGTTATTTTTAAAGCAGTATTATTGAAAAGAATAATTTATTTCATTAATATTTAGAAACTGATTAATAGGGATATTATGTGAAGTAAATAATATTTATTTTCTAATACTGCATATTTTACAACTTTGATGAGTTAAAAGGAATGGGCTATTCCCAAGGTGTGATAAAGAAGTTTCATTTCTGTTAAACCTAATAATAACGTATTTACTGTGGTTTCTCATTGATGCTTTTTGGGATACAGAACAATGTGATAGTTCCAACTGGCTCCACAGTCATATAATCATCATTATATATTTCTATATTGATAGTTTTACATGTGCAGAAAATAAGGTGTAGATAAATGAAATTAGTTGCCCAAGGCAGAGGGTCAGACAATATTTGATATTGCACTTAACCTCATTTACATCTGACTTCAAATGATTATTCTACATTTTAAATCTGAAATATGTTTTAGATATTTTGATTTATTTTGAAGAAATTATCTATATATCTGTGTAATAACCTTCATACTACTAGGAACATCATGGTTAATGAAAATAATGGTTCAGCTTAATGTCTTTCAAAAGATGAAACAAAACAAAGAAAAAAACACAGATAAAACTCCTACAAATGTTCTAGAATAATGACTTAATTATTTTACAAAGGATTTTACTTACAATGGCCTCTTACAATGGTCTTTATAATAGTGTATTAAAATGAAAATCATACTGCTGATAGAAAATGTGATGGAAAACATATAAAATATGGTATATAATGCAATTTGTAAATGAAGCAGTAGGCATCATATTAGCTGAGAATTCACAATAAATTCTTAGGAGGAAAAAAAAAACCTAGCTATATAACTGTGGTTGATGCTGTGGCTTTGACAGCATCTACAATTTAAAAAAAAATATTTCTAAAGATGCTTAAATATGTCAGAGAAGCCTGGGTTTGAAAAACTGTATTCAAAGTTTCATTCCCTTTCAAGACAAGATGGAAAACAATCTATTCTAGAGAGATGAGAGACTATCTTCTTTTTCAAAGACACTAAAATAACTACTATTGTTCTGCAATTTTAGTGTTTAGCAATCCTGTCAAGAAATTCTTTTTTACAACAAAGTATAAACTTGATGCTAAAGATTAAGTCAATTTTGCAGTATTTTGTTCTCACTGAAGAATAATAATAAGAATATGTTTTCATAATTGCAAAAAGAAAAAATCACTGCTATAGAGAGCAGTAATCAAACCCCGAGCCGTAACTGGCAATTCGGTATCTGGGAAAGGATCACAAAAGGAGCCTTCAAATAAGTGTGTTTGTGCTTATGTTTGCATACATGAATGCATTAGGAAGGAGAGGTATATATGGTAAAAGAATGAGAAAGGGGATAGTAGATCATTCCAGAGGCCGAACCTCACATTACTATTATTTAACTCTGTGCTTGTCTCTCCTTGATTTCTCTTGAGTACCAGAGGGCAAAAGGTGGTGGGGTAAAGGAGCTGGCTTTGGCTATAGTAAATGGAGACATCAGAATATCAATGAGAAGCCGCTGTGAAACAGTATTTAGGGACTGAAAACATTTTAACTGATATTTAAAGTTGGAGGAGGGTATAGAGTTTGGTATAGAGATCTAATCAAATCAATGTGAACATCATTAATATTTCTGTTGCTATAACTGTTGTGAATTTCTACTCAATTCCAGGTATTGGGATGGTTGCTGGCAATCCAAAGGAAACAATAATACAAGTATTATAGTTATAATATTCATATTGTATGGAAACATACAATAAATATTTATGAAGTCATGTAAACCCTATAAAATATAGAAATTTAATATAAATTAGTACAAATTTATTTTAGTAATAAATAGGTATAGCTGTTATTAACAATAGGTTATAAGTAATGAAGTTTTTCTATGAACCAAGAACCTTATACATATTAATTCACTTTATACATAATAAGTGAAAATACCCTTTCACAGATGAGGAACAAAGGCACAGAGAAAGTCAATTATTCAAGGTTACAGAGCTGGAAAATGTCAGAATGATTTATTTTTAACATCACAAGGATGTATTCACTGGAATATTTATAAGCAGAGAAAAGTATCTGAAAAGTTAAACAGATGAAATGAAGAGGATCAAACCAAATTTACTCTATAGGTTTTATCTTCCAACCAGTTTGGCTTATTGGGCTAGGGGTGATTCTCACTTAAGGCAGAATGATTTTTACCCATAAACCATGTCTTTCTTTTACTCTCTAACTTTATTCAGTCCAATCATGAGAACTGAGTTTTAAATGGCCATTCAATACTGAAATATCAACTTTTACATAGATTCATTTAATTTGCTGAAGTGAATTTGAAAAATGAAAAAATGAATGTAATAATAACCTCCAGCAATATCCCTGCTTATATTACAGGTGGGTGAAGAACTCACAACAAATAAGGAAGTACGTGAACGATAACATGTAAATTATGAGAAAGTACACAGCAGGAATTGAATCCAGGAAAACATTTCAAGAAAGAGATTATGACAAAACTAAGATACAAAATAAAACATGTCCTTTTCATTCTTTATATTGTAGTCTTTAGTAGGCGATTTTAAATATTTTCAGTGAATAAATAGAGCATATTTTATATTACAACGGGTTAGAGAATAAGTACAAGGTGAGGAACTGAAACTTCAGACATAATGATTTTAATAATTTAATAAATTTTAATAGTGTAAACACTTTTAAAATTATTGATGGGAAAGAAAACAAACTACTGTGCTTAATGAAGAATAGATATTCTGAAATTATAGCCCACATCTCGAACAGCACCAATCAAGTAGGTAAGCCAATTTTGTTTCTTTGATCATTTGGTTGCCTGAGCATAGCCACGGCTTTTTTCCAATATCTAATCAACAAGCCTTGTTGGGTTAGCAAAGCCTGGCAGGGACTGGGGGGAATTTCTTCCTGGATTCACTTCCTGTCTGGGAAACTAGTAAGAAATTCCCCCTGCTTGTCCTCTCATAGACATGGACAATATCCTGGAAAACAAGACAAAGCTCCTATTTTTCACTATCTTTACATCATTGTTCTTCCCCACAGACACACTGGGAGTGTGCAGATTCTTGACTCAGTCATTGAAGGGCAGTCATTCTGCAGCCTGGAAGGATGCAGAAACATTGACTCTCAAAGGGCTGCACCTGTGTTGCTGGCGGTGCCTCTCCAAGTTTCCATGAAACTGTGGATAATTACATTTTACATATCAGATAGTGCAGCCATCAGTTCTGAGTACATGATAAGTGCTAAAAAATTATAGATTATATCAATTATGCTTAATATAATAGGTTTTTGCAAAGGCTGTAATTTGTTCTTATCTCTTTGAAATTACATTTTTTACTTTTCTGCTGTCCTCTAGTAGAAAGTATCAAATCCTTTCAAAGCAAGATATTTAATCAAAAGCATATAAGAATATAGTTTTTCTCTTTTTAGCATTTATTGTTATAGATTGTTAACTTTGATGCCAATATAAGCTGAAATCTTAGAAACTCAAAAAATAAAAATGAAATGCTCTCATTTTGGTGTCAATTTTATTCATTGTAATGTATATTGGAGATATATTTTTCTTCAAACTATTTAAAATTTGTTACTAGAACACTATAAATATTTTAGACAAATATTTGTGGCGTATGTATAATATGTCACAACTTCCACTGATTTAATATGTATATGTAAATCAAATCTGATGTGGAAAACTATATTTTATTAATTATAAATTGTGAAACTATGCATACAAAGGAACTACAACTATTTTGGTTGAAAATAAGCTGAACAGAATTAAAGAGTATTTTTAATTCTTTAGTATTTACTTAAATTTCAATAAGAGAAGGGGGTAAATTATATGGTATTTCATGAACCTGAGTATACTACAGTTGTATATAGAAGTAATGTAAGCTTACACCACTTCCTGAGATAGTATATTTAAAGAGTCATTATTTTATTATAGACTAGAGCACTTTTTAAATAAACACAGTATTTTTAGAGAGTTCCCATGGATCCTCTGCCCCAACTCCTACAGTGGCTTCCCTACTATCAATATCCCACACCAGGGTGTGGTAATGTATGAACCAACATTTACATATCATTATTAAATTCCATAGTTTTCTTTATGGTTCATTAGGTACACGAGGTATTTTAGAGTCTTTAGTGTTGTATATTGTATGGATTTTGACAAAATGTATAAGGCCATGTTTCAACTACAACAACATCATGGGAACAATTTTACTGTTCATAAAAATCTTCTTTGCTTGGTGTATTCATTCTTCTTCCCAACTTCCCACCTGCCAGTCATTGATCATTTCACTGGGTCCATATTTTTGTTTATCCAGATCATATAGTTAGAATCATGCAGTACATAGCTATTTCAAATTGGTTTCTTCCACTTGACAATATGCATTTAAGTTTCCATTATCAGGGACTGTAGTGGTGCCTCAGTGGTAGAGTGATTAGCATGAGGACCCACGTTCAAACCCCAGCACCACATATACAACTAAGTGTTGGAAAAACAAAAACCAGATGAAAATCTAAATAAATTGACTCTCTCTCTCTCTCTCTCTTTCTTTTAAAAAAATGTTTTCATTATGAATTCACTATTTGATAGCTAATTTCTTTTTAGTGTTTAATAGTATTCCTTTTGTGAATGTACTGCAGTTATCCATTTGCCTATTGAAGGGCACTGTGACTGTTTCTAAGTTTTGGTGATTATGAATAAAGCTTTTATAAATATCTGTGTGCAAGATTGTGTGCATGAACATAAATTTTCAACTCATTTATTTCTAAGAATCATGACTGCTGGATCACAAGATAGTACTGTTTGTGTGAAAAACTGCTGAATTGTCTTTCAAAGGGGCTGTGTCACTTCATATTTCCACCAACAATTAGTGATAGTTCCTATTGCTCAACATCTTTGCAAATTTGGTATTGTCAATGTTTTAGATTTTTATCATTTTGATAGGTGTAGCAGTGTGTCGTTTTCAAGTAAAATTTAAAATTTAGAATTATATATTTTACAAAGTACTTTAGTCTCTTTATTCTTCCCTCACATTCTATTTATAAAAAATGATATTTTAGAAAAATAAAGCTTAATACCACTCTAAGCATTGTGAAACTGTTAAAAAAAATGAAGAAAAATACAAGTAATTCCATTGACTTGTTTACTAATGAATTTTAAGAATTAATCTTTTTGGAAATGAAAGGGAGTGATATGGGTTGAAAATCCATTCTCCAAACATTTTGCTACTTATGACATAAATTGACAATTTTAATCCACATTGCCAATGATAACTGTCTTCAAATGTACCCCAAGCAGTAACAAAAAAGGGTTTGATTTTGTAGTTTGGTAGATGTAATTATATATTAGAATTTCAATAAAATTGTTCTATTATGCAGGTCACTCAGCTCTCTTAACCCTGAGAGAACATTAATTAAAATGTTTTTGAATGTTCCTGTTATATTCATCAAATGTGATATGCTCTGGAGCAAGTGTGCAGCTCAGCTGTCATTTCCTTTCCTCTCCTCCCACCATCCTCACAAACACAGAAATACAGATTGAAGTTTCAGGGAACTCTGGCAGAAAACAGCAAAATAAGTAGAGCACAGTACAAGGTTTAAACTAATAATCTGCAATGCTTGAGAACCTCAATGAAAAATATACACATAATTTAGCTAACCAACTGTAAAATTTAAATATTAGCATAACTAATCAAATGCATTGTTTTAATACTCAGTAATTTAATAGTTTTTTAAATCATTATCCTTCTGGAAAAAACATATAAAAAGATATGCCCTTAATAGAATATATGAAAGTTAAAACTTTTGAATAGCCTGCAAAATAAGTATGTTTTAATTGATCATCATTTTCTTGTGACAACCTATCTATAAATATCTTGTACAGGATATTTAAGGCCTTTCATTTTTATTTTAGATTCCTTTGATTGGTCTTAGAAATGTGAAATCATTCAGTCTCATATATTATACCACATAGATCTTACTGTTTTTGACTGTTCTTTATAGAGCTTGTTCATTTTTATTTATATTTCTTTGGATTTTTATTCCTACTAGAAGTAAAGATACATGGAAGACTGTTTAGCCAAAGCTAAAACTTATGTGATTCTGCTAAGAACAGGTTTCTTAGTACTTCTAAACATTATGTATTCTTTTCATTCATTGTGTCACATTGTATAATGTGCCTTTCAAAGGAAACATTACTGTTTCTATGTATGCTACACAAGATACACCACATATATCTATAAAATCATGGGCATGTATCCCCCTTTTCAGGCAGTATTAATGATCCACTTACAGTGTGTTGGCACTGTCTTAAATATTTTACATATGGTAACTCATTTAATTTTTATAATGAACCTAAGCAATAAATATAATTACCATACTATATTCTCAAAAGCAAAATAGACTCTATACTAGTCTAAATATCTGACATGGCATGCCAGATAAGGAACTTCTGATCTTAGAATTTAACACATAGCTCATAAATTAACTCAGAAGTTTCTCATGAGATACACAAAACTTGTAAGGGACTTCTATTTGTCTAATAAGGAGACAAATAAACTAATAAGGAGACAGATAAAATAAGTTTTATAATTTTTCTTTTCTGTGTTACTCCACAAACTTTTGTGGAATTTTATCCAGAATTTAAAGTCTCCTGAGAATGTCTCATATATATGCAATCTGATACACATTCTAAATAATAAATCATGTTTCTATTGTGACAGGAATTTTAATTTCTCCAACAATTATTAAGAAAACTACAGGGGCTGGAGCAGAGGGTCAGTTGTTGGACCACTTGCCTGGCAAGTATGAGAACCCAGGTTCAAATCCCAGCACCACATGCACAAGGAAGTGTCAGAGAAACAAAGGCCAGATGGAAAAATAAATAAAACTGATTCTCTTTTTCTCTCTTTCTCTCTCTCTCACTCTCCTAAAAAAAAATAGACAATTACATAATAATAAAAAGAGTGCCTCCCCAAGATTGTCTAAACACAATGGATTTGTTATGTACATGTAACTTTAAAAAATACACCACAATTATGACACAATTACAAGGCAGATTTGGTAGACCAAAGTTTTAGGGAAAGATTGTTAATGCAGACAAAGAGAACTGGATACTAAGCAGCCATTAGGCATAGACATTTGTTCTGGACAAAACTCCAAAATGTAAATTTACATGACTGGACCATTCTTCCTTAAGTGTGAAGTTTAATGCCAACTTTATATATAGTAGGAGGTTGAGGTTAAGATTAATTTCTTTCTGAAGTTCATCTCTGACCTCTACGTTATTTGGCTAGTTTGATGGTAAAAGTTCCCAGATCTATACAAAGTTATGACTATTTCTGGTCAATGAACATCTTAGTCAAGAATTCACATGTTCCTTACATCCTAAAATCCTAGGCTATCTTTGTCTCATTTGTCACAATAAAAATGTAAAATTAGTAGTAAAAAATAGAAAAAAAAACTCCAGTGGATTCTACCCATATATTCCTTGCATATCAACCCTTTTCCAAAGAAACAAAAGAGATAATAGAGGTATAGATGTGCATTGCCCCTGGCCATCATTATCCTGTAGAATTCACCATCAAAAAATTCTTTCCAAAATAAGTATAATTTATTCTAGATAATTTTAAAGATTCAAATACCATTGTATGTTAAGAAAAGTAACAAGAGCAATCTTCATATTATTGTTATTTTAAGTTAGATTCTTTAACACAGGTTCAATCTTGAAGTGGGTTAATATTTATAAGAATATATAGCTGGTAGTTTGGAAAGTTTTGTTTGTAGCTGGGCAAAGTTGTGTTATCAGATCTTATTTCAATACAATGATAACATGCAAATTTGTTATCTAAATAAATGTAACCTGCAAAAAGCCATGCCACTGTGGTAATTACAAGTATGTATAAACAGTAATTATTTCTTTTAAGCACTGCTGACCTTAAGGGGACTTTGTCTAATGAATCCTATCAGATTTTAGTTTAATTATCATGACCTGGATGATAGTTTTAACACTTCTTCACTGTCCTTACACCAACCAGATAAATACATCTGATTCTGTCCCATTGATATCACTCAAGAAAAGGATTACTCTTGACTCTATCTGTAAAGTATTTTAAATGGTAAAGGAAAAATTTCTTCAGCAAGACATATATATGACAGTTTCTACTCTATAATAATTTTTTTGGAATATTTTCATATGTTTCCAAGTAGTGGGACTCACAGTTTTTCTGAAACTTGGAATATCACATGTACATAAAATATTATACATTAAGAACATTTGGTTGGGGGCTGGAGCAGTGGCTCAGCAGTTACTTGCCTGGCATGTGCTAGAATGCAAGTTCGAACTCCAGCACCACGTACACCACAAAGTGTTTGAGCAATGAAAGTCACATGAAAGATTAAATAAAATTTGATTCTCTGTTTATCTTTCTCATTGTCCCTCTCTATTTAAAAAGGAAAAAAAAAGAATGTTTGGTTGCATATAACCTATAGGCAGTATCCATTGCTTTTTATTGAAGATTATAAATGCTATCTTCAATTCTTCAGCATTACATATTGCCACAGAAGTATGACACTATTTGACATTTTCTTTTGCTCACACAGGATAAATAACACATAACCTGTTTAATATGCACTCTCTGATGAGTATTCATCAGGTTTTAACAATAATTCATCATGACCTTACCAAAGATATTTAGGAAGAAGTAAATGTAGAAGTTATCCACATGTGGGAGATGAATAGTAGGAGATAGAATAATTAATTTTTGAATATTTCTATTTAAGTGACTGTTAAGCCATCAATAGAAATTGAGTTTATGGGATAGTAGATAAATATAAAGGATTTGGTAAATTATTTTTTAAACTGGATGAATTTGAGGTCATTGTGGGAAATCTTGGTAGAGACCTTGATAAGGAAACAGGAAATCGAGACCTGCAGTTTGGAAACTCTGTAGTTCAGAATACAGAAAGGGTTTGATGAATGGTACTATTGAGTCATTGGTGAATTTATGATTATAAAGATTAGTAAAACTTGGTAAGATATAAAGTGAAAGGAATTATGCTCAAATTATGAACATGGACATTTATAAGATATAATATGCCACATATATTCTAAAAAGAGGCTGCTAAAATACTGATTAGTTTGGTGGAAGGATAAATGATGATTGCTTAATTGCACAAACTTATATACCATAATTTTTTTCTTGATAACAGAAAAATATCATCTAACTACTGAAAATTAGTTGGAAGAATATGAGTAAGAATGCTTTTTTAAAATGTAAAAGCTTTTTATGAAATCCAATTGACATTTTGATTATCACCACTTGTGTTATATATTTGTGTGTGTGCACACATGTGTATAGACCGAAACCAGTGGTTATATTAAGAATAATAACAAAAGCACATGTGGAGATACATTTCTTTGATATAGTATTGACTTACATTCAAAAGACTATGGGGGTTATATTATCAAAAATTTCAAGATAACTTGAACATTTCTGTCATTAATTTGATTTTTTCTCATGTCAATTTGTTAAATTTAAAATTATATGTAATATGAATATATTTACTTCTAAAACTTCACTAAATGTGTGAAATTTCTAAAGTTAATAGAAATAAAATCTCTAATTCTCACTTTACAAGAATAAAAATCAAAAGAGAATTTTTAAGCAGTCCTTTTCATGTATGTTTTCAGATGAAAATGAATTGCAAAGACTTTGATGTCAATCATTTTCATGTGTGTGTTGCAGAATTATTTACTAAGTACATTTTAAAGCAATGTTGGATTTCAAATTACTGTGGAAAGTGAAAAACAACATTTTGCCCTTACATATACTCTAAAATTCTCATTTTTCTCATTTCTTGTTTTAGTTGCTGTTTATAGATAGTGGAAACAAAGTCACTCTGCTTTTGAAGACAACACATTAATTTTCATATGCCTATTTTTATAGATGTGTGTATATGTTAATGCAAAAGTATGTAATAGTTTAATAATATTTCATTTTTTCAAATTACATTTATTTCTTCTTTTTCTTCAAAATTAAAATAAATAACAGTAGCTTATATAATTTATGTCTAGTGATTATCACTTTGTCTGCAATGTTGTTCAGACAATATAGTTATCTCTAGTATAGTTTGGTAAATAAGTCTGGAATAAGCAAAGCTATTACTAAGTGTTGCTAATGAAAAATCATTCATTATTTATAGTATGGCTTTCTAAGTTATCTGAGTCTAGCATCTCATTGTCACATATATTGTAGATAACTGATAGTAATGAACAATAACTCTTGTCTATGGATGTGTTAATAATGAATTCTGACTGGAAGAAGTTCAATTAACCTCTCTCCTTTACTTTGTGGAAAAAACCAGGTTGATCCTTATTTATAAGTTTATTTCCACAATTCTTAACTCCATGTAGATTTGTGATGTTTTACAGCTTCTTTGAAATAATTTTAATATCTGCCCATTTCCCACATAAATAATGAGTTAATAAAATTTTCATTGATTCATTTTATATCTCTATGGTAGTTATAAATTAACCTTTAAAAATTATCCTTTAACACTCCAAATACATAATTCTTTCTTCTTAGAATAAGAGCAGAGATCTAATATAGGTCCAAATTGCTTATGTTTCTTCCAGGCAAAAGTCATACATAACATTTATCATATATAAGAAAATGCTCATGAGTTAATTGACATAAATCAATTTGAATACATTTTCAGTCAGATTAACAAAGAATGTTAACAGGAAAAAATATAACAAATAAAAAATAGAACGCATTTTAATTTTAATTTTTCTGTTCTTTAATTCTATACAAAATTAACTTTAAAAATAGAATTCAGAAAGTTAATTAAAATTCTTTTCTAAACAAATATTTTATTCTGACACCGTGTATTTAACATAGGAAATCATTTTAATAGTTTTGAGTCATTGTAACATGCTTTCAAGAGGCAGATACTGTCAATTCTGATTATGGTGAAGAAACTAAAAAAGAATTCTTATCAGGCCATAGAGTAAACAAAAATATCAGATCAGTTTTTAATTATCCTGAATATAAAAAATTGGGGGGCTGGAGCAATGGCTCAGCAGTTACTGCACTTACCTGTCATAATGGAGTACACGAGTTCAAACCCCAGCAACTTGTACACATTGAAGAGTATTGGAGCAACAAAAGTCACATGAAAAACTAAATAAAAATTGATTTCTCTTTCTCTCTATCTTTCTCTCACTGTCCTTCTCTCTTTAAAAACAAAATTAAAAAAAACAGAACTATAGTGTTGAATCCAAAACATTTTCATATTAGTATGCAATTTTTGTTTTTTCTTTCGAGATAGGGTCTTACTAAATTGCTTAGGTGCTCACTAAATTCCTGAGGCTGGCTTTGAACTTGTTATCCTCTTTTCTCAGACTCCTGAATCACTGGGATTACAGGTGTGAGCCACTATGCCTGGCATTAGCATGCAATTCTAACAGGTATCTTAGACTGTACTTCACCTTCCTGTGAATTAAAAGGTACTCACCTGAAATGACACAACACTGGTAGAAAATTTTGAAAGTAAGTATTGCCTTCTTGGGAAGAAGAAAGATCTCAACCTCCTAGTGAATACAATCCTCCTCCTACATGCCTTACTGGATACCTGAGGTTCAGACCTCAGTCCCACTAACTACCTTGGCTGGGTCCCTTTGTGTTGTGTGCAATGTTAGGGCAACCCTAAATTCATAGTTGTTACACTAGGCAGAAGGTGTTCTATTTTGAATTCTACCAATAACTTTTTCCATAAGGATGCACATAATTTTTATACTATAATATATATATTACTTTGTCACAGTATTCCATATCTAATGTAAATAAAATATCTTTTAGCATTTAAAATAGTGATAAAATATTTGGATATCCCACTGTAAAAGTTATTAAAGAAAAAAATATCAAATAGACAAGTAAATCAGAAACACTGGTTTAAAAGTAAATAGTGCCCTATTTAGTCAATATCTTACAAAAGAAGTTAGTGCTTTATATGTCAGTTTTCTCATTCAAACATTCAAAGTTCAACATTCTGGATGTAGAAGTACCAGATCCCACTGATTGCTTTCTGCTATTATCTCTCATTGGACCCTAGAGCACAGACAGGACTTTGGAAGTTTGCCAGATCTCAAAAGTAAATAGTCAGATATGTAAGACATGATCTGCATTCCTATCTCATTTTAATGACCCTTCAAATAAATTCTCAAATGATCTTTCCCAGACCTGGTTCCAGTGAAGCAAAGATTAATTTAGCACCTGATTTGTAGAAACATGAAAAAGGTCTGAAATGAGGAAGATAGGAGAATGTTACCACAGCATAGAACAAAACATAAATAAGCAAATAAGACAGAACGGGGGAATAAAGAAAATTGATGAAAAGGAAAGAGAAATACATAATTTTCAGGTTAAGGAGTAGACTTGTTCATAAATACTGAATTTTTCTTTGTTTATTAGATGTGTTACCAATGAATAATTTGAAAGAATTAGTAATTTCAAATTATCTTAAATTATTGATTTTTTAAAACTAATCTCAGCAGATTTTAGCCAACATTTTTGTAAAGATCCAGAGAGTAAATATTTTTAGGCTTTCTAGCTACCCAATCTGTTACTGCTTTTCAATTCTTTTGCTGTAGGACAGAAACAGCCATAAGCAATACATGAACAAAGAACATAGCTGTGTACCAATAAAATTTTATTAGCAGAATCAGGCTGTGGGCCATGTTTAGCTGACTATATCTATAGACTATATTTAGTATAGATAAATATCAGAGTTAAACTCAATGGCATTATTCCTGGATTGTTAATTCACTTTAAAATTTGTTCCATTTTCTTTCTTCACTCACAGGGTATGATTATGTATCAGAATTTTTGAGAATGAGAGAAAAACACCTGAAGAAAAGGATATATCCATGTAGAATTCAAAAGTAGCATTGTTTTGGTATTATCTTGACTTAAAATACCCCTTAATATTTGTCATATTAATGCATTTCAAATAAATGGGAGAAAATAACATTTTATATAAATTCAAGAGGTACTAGTATCAGAACAAAAGAGCACTGAAGCAACAGATACATAGGATTGTCACTGATTTTGCTCTCATGTCATAAAGAGTGGACTTGATATCAATATTTATAAAATCGAATTAATCTCTTAATCAAATGAAGTCATCCTAGGTGAATGCCTTTTAAAAATATAATCAGGATAAAATGAGTATTATATCACTTGGATCTACCAGATATCAAGTGAGACTGGACAGGAAAGCTAAACAAATAGGTTAATTCATACCTCAAAGAGTATTATTGGTGCAGCTTAAAGTTGCTTTCCTGGCATGCCTGCTGAGGAAATAGAACATTCAGAAGCAGGGGTTTCAAGGAGCATGTCACATGTTAGTCTCCCGAAAAGCTTTAAAACAAGTGATCCTTTTGCTGCATTATCTATGATTGATCCCAATTTAATTGATCTGTGGTTGGGACTTGGCATCAGCATGTTTTTAAAGCACTGCTGGTGATTTATATCTGCAGCAGAGGTGGTGACCCAGGGTTTCAGAGTTTAGACAAGTTGATTAAGACCACATCCCTCTAAGAGCTCAGATTGGACATTAGTTCAGGTGCTAAATCTAGGCCCTGATCTCTAAATTGTTTCTTCACTTACATGGTAAGATT
This sequence comes from Aplodontia rufa, assembly GCA_004027875.1. Classification (NCBI taxonomy): domain Eukaryota; kingdom Metazoa; phylum Chordata; class Mammalia; order Rodentia; family Aplodontiidae; genus Aplodontia; species Aplodontia rufa. The sequence goes on along the minus strand of PVKS010039836.1, from coordinate 1,331 downwards.
ATGTATCAGAAAACTCCTTAGGCAGGCAGGGTTTGCTATGATTTATATGTATTGCAGTAATTGCAAATCTAAATTGAATTAGAGGAGCTAAAGAAAAATATAGTTTCATCAATGGATTGAATCCCAAGTTTCCTTCACTTTAATCCCTTGTATATGTATAGAGGTAGCCTAGCCAGCTTTTCCATCCACTCCAGCTCAGAAACACAGGCCTTAGTGGACTATAATTTCTGTCTCTCTTTAAACTTCTACAGGGCTTTATCTGGGTTACCTTTCACTCTCTTTCTCTCTCTACCCCACCCACCTTCTCTTTCTCTCTAATTGGCTGCCTTTCTACATCACTGTTGCTGTCTCATTTAACTTTTTCTTTTTTATGAATATGTCCTTGTAGCCCCTTTTATTGACCAATAATAAATGATATATTAATGGCAAGAATCATACATGATCCATTTTTATATTATACACAGATTCCTCAACTGGGTATTGTACAAAATAAGATTTTAAAAAACAGTCATAAAATAAATGAGATACCAAGATAAAAATATACTTTAGTCTATTTTCCCATCATACATATCATCCATTTTTAATTATCATGATAAATATGTTGACCAGTTTATTAAAGAAACTAAATCTAAATAACTGCTATCTATTCAAATACACATGTCTATAAATATTTGTATGTGCAAAATATATTTGTGTTTTCAATGCTTACTTCAGTACCTGGTATCTATTTGCTGACTAAACATTGGTTGAATGTGGTAATAGCTATTTTTAAGAGGAAGAGAAGTAGTTATTTTAAAGTACAGTAAGTGAGCACTTCTATCATTAGGGTTGCCAGGATCACAAAATAAAAATGTAGTTATTATAGGCAAATAATGAACATTTTTATAAATATTTCTAAACATTACATTGTATTTCATCTAACAAGCTTGGTTACTATGTGTTACATAAATTGTCTAATGTTATTTAAAGTAACATTACATTTTCTTTATGTGAAAGGATTAAAGGATTTGAAGACTAGAAACAAATAGAAGAGTGAGACATCAGCAAGCTGAGCAATTCACTCTGCAAGAAGTTCTCCTAAGGATGAAGTGGATAAGATATAAAGATTTCCTTTACTATCAGTGGAACAGCTTCCTCTTTAAAAAACAAAACAAAACAAAACAAAAAATTATTGTATATATTTAACTTGTATAACATGATATTTTGATGTAGATGGGCAGATTGATAAAGAAGTAGTCACTGTAGTCAAGCAAACTAATATATCCATCATCTCACAGAGCTATGTTGTGAAAAAATTAAAATCTAGTCCTTTAGCAAAATACCCTAACACA
>PVKS010039835.1:0-16999 GCA_004027875.1 Aplodontia rufa | reverse complement strand
AGCAGGGAAAGTGGACCTGACCCTGCTACCATAAGGAACTGAATTCTGTCAGTAACCTGAATGAGTTGGAAGTGGACTGTTCCTCCAAGTTACTAAAGAGAAACTTAGTCTTTCTGATACCTAGATTTTTGTCCTCAGGATAACCTAAGAGTCATGCTCAGTTGCTACACTTCTGAGACATGGAAACAGTGAGATAATAAAGGGGTACTGTTTGAACTACTGAGTTTTTGGTCTTTTCTTATAGCAGCAATAGAAAACCAATGCACTCCTAAAAACATTCTACCTTCCTCGGCGATCTTCTTTATGTCTTATTCAGATGCCATGCCATCTGTAAATCCTTTCTCAACCCTTAAAGGAAACACCATTCTTCTCCCTCTGGATTACCGTCTAGACTTTCAAGGGTACTTATTTCTACTCTTGTACTGTTATTAGCTAGTTTCATGACTGTCCTACTAGAGTATATACTGTTTCTTAATTAAATGTTGTATCCCCACACACCAGGGCATTGACATCAACAGAATAAATAGTAGTTTGACATTCAACCCATCTTTAGTGTGCCCCGGTATATGTCACTGTTGGCCATTCACATATCTTCTTTGCTGGCACCCAGGGTAGTGGGATATCAGTCTAAGACAATTCATGGTAAGAAGGGCAGTGCTATACTACAAGAAGAGCTCATTAGTGATGAGTTAACATTGTTCTATTAACCTATATTGACTGCCTTTTAAATACAAATTGAATGCTTTAGAGAAAAGTAAATTGAAATATTACATTGGAATTACTCTTGAAAAAAGAACATCACAGTTTGATGCTACCATCACCTGCACAGATATAAATTACTAGAACATCAAAAGCCAACTTGATTATTGTTCCTCAGTTAAACAAAGACAAGTTAATGTCCCAGCAAAACCACTTATTCATTAAGAGTCATGGTGAGCAACTCTATAAATAAAAGAGGTAAGGAGTAAAATGTGCTACTCATTGTTTAGAATAAATTAACACATTAATATATTGATCGTGCTTAGAATTAGCACCTAATTTATTTGAATAGTTAATTAGTAGAGAGGTCAGAACCATGTGGGATATGGAAAGATGGTAAATCCAATTATATCTGAGTATATGGTAATAATATATAAGTCTAACAATCTTGTAAGTGAGAAATCAGACATCAAACTTTTTTTCTAAAATCACTCTATACTAGGATTTATCATATATTATAGGTATTAAACAATACAACCCCTCTAACCTCTTGGCACACTGAGAAATCTCATGGGATAACACATTTTTTTTCTTTATTCCAAGGAGAAATCAAAGTGCTCAGTGGAGACAGAAACATGAAATATATGCTTACTTGTGCAATAATATTATTGATGTAATTGCTTCAGGAGATGCACTCATTCCAGGCAAAGAAAATCTATAGGGAAATTCTGATTTACCTCATCACAGCAAGGTGTCCTCCATGCTTCAGTAGAGTGAAATATTTATGTATTTGTTAAAAAGGAAGTACTAATTGACCAATCTGATTCAACTCCCTGGAGGGAGAAGTGGATGAATGGAAGGTTGTTGGGAAGTGTAAACAGATTAGAAAAGGTAAGCCAAACTGTAAATCAAAACTCACATAATTGAGAGAGAAATTTATGGAGAAGAACATGCCATAAACTATACATATGCTAACTCTGACAGTGATGAGGATGTTGGGAAAAGCCTCCACTCCAACTATCCAGGAATATGACTGCAAAAAGACTCCATAATTGTGCATACAGCTTTGCAGTGCAGAGCCAGTGGGCTAGGCCGAGTATCCAGAGCTTATCTCCTTCATTCAATCAACCAGAAATTTTTCTGTGTCTACTGCTGAACCAGGTAGTGTGGAGATGGAAAAACGAATCAGAAGTAAATCCTGTCCTTAAGGGATCTGAGCAGAAATTTTAACAAGGGTAAAGAGAATAATAGTTTTCAAACTTTTGGCAAAAGTAATCTCATACAGAACTTCATCAGGTAAAATAGAAGAAAACACAGCTCTCTGCATGAAATAAAACACCATAGTCCTGAATTCTAACTGACTTAACATCTCTTGCCCATACAGCACAACTCTATAAGGTCCTGAATCACATCGAAAGACATTTTGGTCTCTACATATCATCATTTAAAAACAAACATCATGGTGCAACAAATCAAGGTAGAGAGTTGCAGAAACTGGTCCACAAAAAAAAGAAAGTTGAATTTAATTTTAATTAATAAAAATTAGTTTAAAATCACTTTTTTTGTAATTTTACAATGGTTAGAGCAACACTCTACATTAGATAGGAAGCTTGGGAAGCCTCTATGAGGTTATATATGAATTAGCTTTGCATTTAGATTCTAAAATCTAAAGGATGAGAAAGGAAACATTCCAACCACAGGAAGCAGCACATTCAAAGTCCTTACATAACCAGTTTAATGAGATAGAGATCAAGAGGAAAAGGGTAAGAGATACCATATGGGCTGACTGGTCTGAATGATGGGCCATAGCTGTGAGGGCAATCTGTTTGGATTCTAGACCATGTTCAGCAAAAAGCAATGAAAAGCACTGAGTCACGTGATATGACTTACACTTCTTTTTTTTTTTCCCTAAAGAAAGAAGGACAATGAGAGATGAGTGAGTGAGAGAGAGAGAGAGGGAGAGAGAGAGAGAATCTTATTTAGTTTTTTATGCGGATTTTGTTGTTCAGAGACTCTGTGTACATGATGCTGGGATTTGAACCTGGGTCTTTGCGCATGCCAGGCAAGCACTGTAACCCCTGAGTCACCACTCTAGCCCATGACTTACATTTCTAATAGGTCACTGTGGCTTTAATGTGGAAAATAGACTTTAGACAGCATGAGCAAAATTAGAAGTTACTAAGTCACCCAATGAAATTATGGGATTTGAATGTAGAAACGGAGACCAATAAACATATTTGCATGATATTTTGGAGGCAAAATCAAGAGACTTGTGGGTTGGAATAGAGAGAGGAGAATAATGGGGCCAAGAGCAATTAAGCATGACATTTAGTTACTGACTTGAACAACAAATGGGTAGAAAGGGCCCTGTTATGGTTTGGGTCAGCAATGTCCCCAAAGACTCAGGTATTTAGAGGTAGGGCTTTGGGGGAAGGGATTGGCTTGTGAGAGTTCTAACCTCATCAATGATTTAATCCATTGATGATTGCATGGACCACTGGATAGGATCATGTTAAAGGAAGTAGGTCACTGGGAGCATGCCCTAGAAGGGTTTATCTTCTCTCCAGCCCTGTCTTCTCCCTTCTCCCTTTCTCCCTACCTCTCTTTTTCCCAGCTATCATGAGCTGAGCAGTTTTCCCACATCATATTCTCATGCCAGTTCAGCCTCAGCCCAGGCTCTGAACAATGGAGCCACCCAACCATGGACTGCAATCTCTGAAATCATGAGCCAAAACAGACCTTTCCTCCTTCAAGTTGTATCAGGTTGTTTTAGTCAGCCTTTTCATCCTTGTGATCAAAATACCTGGCAAGAAAAATTTTAGTGGAGGAAACATTTACTTGGAGTTCACAAATTCAGAAATCTCCGTCCATAGGTAGCCAACTGCATTGCTCTGGGCCCAAGCCAAGGCAAAATATCATGACAAAGAGTGTGGAGGAGGAAAGGTGTTCAGGATATTGGAATGAGGAAGCAGAGGGAGGGCACTCTGCTCACTAGGGACAAAGCATAAACCCCCAGTGATCCACCTCTTCCAATCATGCCCTACCTGCCTACAGTTACCACCCATTAATCCCTATCAGTGAAGAAATCAAGCGATTAGGTTTCATCTCTCATAATCTAATCATTCCACCTTTGAACATTCTTGCTTTGTCTCATACATAAGTTTTTGGGGCCACCTTATATCTAAACCATAACACAGGTATTTTGGTAAAAGCAGTGAGAATATGCGTAACACAGGTACTCTTTGTTGAGATGAGGAGGAGCAGGTTTAGAAGTTGAGGAGGAAGGAAGAGGAATGAATAGTTTGAGAGAAGAGAAGGACTCCTTGGTTTTCGTTTGAACAACTAGCTCATTATCTATCTCACTGAATTGCCAGAGAAGTCGTATAAAATTATTACCATTTTTTATCAGAAAAAATTAAAGTACGGACAAGTCAAATAACCAATGTGGCCAGGGACCCTCACTGAAGAAGCACCAGGGCTGGGAACTGTGCAAAGGCATGATTCTCAAGTCCACATATGCATTTTTTATACACTACCTCCCACTATAGAACAACCAAGAGCTCTGTGTGGATTCATCATACTGAGATTCCTTTTTCTTGCTCATAAAATTAGACAAATAATCCTCCCTGCCTAAGAGTTTTGAGAATCAAGATGATAAAATGGGGAATTCTCCCTGCACTGCACAGTTATTATAAGAATAAAGTGTTTTCAGGCATTGAATGCGGCATATGTTCGTGATGCTGTGAACTGTGAATATTCTGGTTTTGGCCAGGGTCATGCCCCAGGCAAGCATATAGGAACTCTCTTATTTGGTTTCCTGTCACAAGACTTTCCAAGTCCCATTCTTTGGGCTCTAAACATGACTCAGAAACTCTACCCTAGGACTGGGATTAATTTAGTCAGCTTTTTCTCTACTGTGATGAAAAGACCTGACATGACCAATTTTAGATGAGTAAAAGTTTGTTTGGAACTCAGGAATTCAGAAGTTTCAGTCCATAGACAGCCAACTCCATTGCTTTGGGCCCAAAGTGAGACAGAACATCATGGCAGAAGAGTGTGGAGGAAAGCAGCTCAGGACATGGCATCCAGAAAGCAGAAGAGAGATCTCTGTTCATCAGGGACAAAATATACCCCACGGGCACATCCCCAATGGCCCCCCCTCCAGCCACACCCTGTCTGCCTACATTTAGCACCCAGTTAATTCCTATCAGTGGATTAATGCACTGATAAGGTTAAAGCTCTCATAACCCAATCATTTCACTCTAGTCTCTTGCATTGTCTCTCACATGAGATTTTGGGGGGACACCATATCTAAGCCATAGCAGTGCTGGAAAACTTGGACATTTATGTAAAAAATAAATTTAAAAATCCCAATATCTCACACATGAGCTTTTGGGGGACATCTCACATCTAAACCATAACTGGGATGGCCTGCTCTCAAATATCGCAGGAGAACTTCAGGAAACCCCTGCTTCCAGGCTGTCATCTGTGACGTCCCTTCAACACATACTGTGCTATGCTGAGTGTATGGATGACATATCTGTACAAATAGGGGTGCTGTCATGTCCACAGTGGCAGTGACTTGTGTCTTCTGTGGGAAGATATCTCACAACATTTTACAAAACTATGGGAGACATGCAGCTTGCAGATAAGAAAGTCCTTGACAACCACCAAGCCACTGCCCTTTGAGCTAGGAAGTGAGGGGGAAAGGAAGAGGGAGGGAAAGGGATGACCATTGTCTGAGAGCTCTTATTGGATTCTATGCCCCATGAATGGTATTTTTACTCAGATTACCTCCTTCGATGCTTAGAATGATCTTGGGAAGCAATGATTAGTATTCTCATTCAAAAAAAGAGACCTTGGAGCTTAGAGAGTTCATGTAGCGTGTATGGATTTGTCAAAGTCCATACAGCAGATTAGAAAGCAGAGTCAAACTTTTAAGCTACATAGACCTGATTTAGAAAGACAATGCCCCCCACAACTATGCCTGAGTGCAAGGCATGGAATCAGGAAAGAGAGGATGATGGAAGGAGGACAAAAGTGTCTTCTTAGAGTGAGCTCACAGAAGCCCACTGAAATTATGAAGTGACAACTCTACACTGACTGAAAATTGATTTGATATTCAGCTCAGATGTCAGAGAAAAAAATCTAGGTTCAGTTATTGTTGCACATGTGGAATGTAGGTTATCAAACTATAATGAAAAACACTGGCCATATTTAACCAGCCAGATTTTTATTTCCCAAGGCCACGATAAGGAAGAGTACCGAAATTTAGTTTGCATAATTATAGAGAAACTATGTTAGCAAAAGGAGAAGGCAGGTAACTCTATGCTATTGCTAAGAAAATCAATTCTCCTATCCAAAATGAGAATGCCAGGTGAGAAATGGGGATTTACATGGCTACTTTTCACCAGGATGATTTGATTTGTGTAAGTACATTATATTCCTTTCTGGCTCCTAAATTCAGAGTGGTACAGTTAGGCTGATGCATATCAGAGCTGACTCCCTTTCTTATTCCAAGATAATTTAAATGCTTACGTTAAAGTTTCTATGTTAACTTTCAGGGGTTTAAACATGAAGCAAGTTTCTCTTCTCCCTGAAACTCAGGAATGATGGGAATTAATGTAATATTGTCTACAGTGAAATGGAGTGGGGTTGTGTGATTCATGCTGGTTCCCGATCCTTTTCTTCTCTTTAAAATGCCATAAAATGAAAAATACAACAGCTGTTTCATATTAAAGAGAAATGCAAATGTGCATTAATGCAACTCAAGAAATACTGTACATGTTCAGAGAATTTATTATTTATATGAATGGAATCAATCTACAGTTTTCCCATTCACTAAAATGGCACTTATTTCAACAGCTTTGCCAGCTATTTCAACCACAGCACAAAGAGGAATGATGTAGAATCTAAGTAAAGGGTGCATTTCATTTTCCTAAAAATATATAATGAAAACAAAAAAATTCTGATGCTATTGTTCACCAAAGTTATAAAATACCACGTTCTCTCTATACCTAGTTTAGGAGATGGACTAATTCCAGTTGCATATTAAATAACCTCATCAGAGGAGTGGATCATTCAGGGTGAGTGTTGTCAGAGGACAAACTGTTCAAACCCAGGTACTTTCTGTGCTGGTAAATTATGCTTGGAAAAGACCTCCTGGAGAGCAGTAATGCTTCCTGGTTATTATACTCCTTCTATTATTTACTTTGGATGCAGAGATAAATTATTTAAAACAGTAGAGGTTTCCCTTGCTAATTAACAGCAGGCTGACTAACCAGTTCCTATCAATGCCTACGGCTTCATATCACGCACAAATCTCCAACCACTGTAATAGCCCATTCCACGGCTTTGCTAGGCAATTTTAATCAGTCATTGTGTGTGCCATGGAAACCCAACAGCTGTGCACTTGGATGACCTTATTATCATTAGCAGCAAATCAGACGTTGAACAGGGAATTTTTCATCAAGAAAGACTGCATGATCTCATAAACTTGGGAAAGGCCAAGTTCTATTTATTTATTTTTTTCTGACTATAATTTACTACTTGGAAATGAGCACATTTAGAGGAAAATTCACACTTTAATAGAGAGGGATCTGTCTGAAGTCTCTCTTTAACACATTTTCTCTATTCCTTTATTCTCTTCCAGGGAAAAAGAGAATTGCCATCAGTTAGATGTTTTCCCAGTGAATGGACAGGAGTCTTCAATGGTTGTTACTTTTGCTTTTGGAATCAACAATTCTCCAGGTTGTTGGAGGAAATTATTCAAATAAGTGCCCTGAAAAAGAGGTCTTTAGTTTCCTTTGATGGAAGAAGCACATTTTGGGTACTAATGTCACAAAACCTGCTGGAGACAGGATCACTTATATCAAACATTAATTCTCCAAACCTGGTGCAGCCCAGTTATGCTTTAATAGCAGGCATCCCAATACTCCATATATTAGAAAAGAGATGCCTTTTTTTTAACCTTTCAGACTTATAAATTTTCCTGTATTTCCTTTAATTAATATTTAACCAAGCTTTTGTCTTTAAAAAATGCTCCTAATGGAAGAACACACTGCTCTTTCTATAAGGGCAGCTTCTTTTGAGGAGGTCATATTTTTGTCATAATAATCCCCTTCATTCTCAATAATTACCAAAAGCTCATTCTCCTCATTAGCATCCCTGTGATATGAAGATCAATTTGTTTGTCATTTCACAGTAGTGAGACCAAATAGGATATGACCCTGTTGACATTAAAGATGACCAGTGAGTGTGCTGTTAAGGGTAAAGAAGGTAGTACAGAACATGCAATCTCCTTTCCCTTCTTGTGTGGCCGCCAAGCTAATTCCCACATTGTTATACCAGCTACAGTTCTTGAATATCAATGGCTTTGCCTACTGTGGGCATCTCAAATATTACTGTACTCTAAAGGAGCCAGGGCCAACTGGATCTGGATGGTGAAGGGAATATAGGAGATGCTGTGGTGTTCCACAGGACTGTTCTCTGGAGTCCATACACTTATCCGTATCCCTCATCTGCTGGGGATGTCAGCTAAGGAAGGCCCCTAGCATTATCCATCACTGAGATAGATATTCCTGCAGCCTCAATCAATGACCTCTCCCAACTTCATGCTACTCCCAGAGAGCAACAGTCAAGGTCTGGATAATCCTGGGATACAAAGATTTGCCTCAATCACCAGCGACGGTGGCACACACCTGTAATCCCAGTGGCTCAGGAGCCTGAGGCAGGAGGATTTCAAGTTCAAAGCCAGCCTTAGCAACTTAGTGAGGCCCTGAGCAATGTAGTGAGACCCTGTCTCAAAAGAAAAAGTAAAAAGGGTTGGGGATGTGGCTCAGTGGTTAAGTGCACCTGGGTTCAATCTCCAAAAAATTGGTCTATGGCTTCGGTAGGTCAGTTTTGAGGGGCCATCCCATATTCAGCGCCCCCATAAGGTTGTCTGAGGCTTCAAGTATAACCTGACTTCACCTCAGCTTATCCCCCATACCCGGTCCTTTCTTCCTCCACTCCTTACAGGTACATCCCCTAAAATCACTCCCCCAAAAACTTCAGCATCCAATTTTTCATTTTTAGGTACGCCTCCAGGAACATAAAAAATTGGGAGTGAGGGAACTACCGAATAATTCCCTAAAGAGAAAAGACTTACATCCAGGAAAACTAAGTGATTAGATCCAAAAGATTAGATCTAAAAACTGACCTCCATAATCCAAAGTAAAATTAGAAGAGTTTTAAAATATAGGTAGATTCAAGTATTTTAGGGCTAATTCCAAGAGCAGCAATTATATATCATTTTGCATCTAAATCTCTCATATCTGCTGCTTACATGGGCCTCCACAGGATCTTCCAGCTGCCCATAATAACACTACAGCGCATTCTAACAAACCCTGACTCCGAGGCTCCTATAGCCTAGCCACACCAGTCATGACCATTTCCACTTCCCAGGCCATGAAATGGGATCCTGCAAACATCATGTCACCACCACCTCTCTCCAGAGTTCCATTGAAATCCTAAGGCTTAATAGCCTGTTCTGTCCCTCGTGTTCACTTCCCAACTCTGCCTCCCTCATCACTGTCTTCCATAGTCCAGGGCATGGCTCAGTCTCTGTGGACAGCTATCATTCCCCTGAACACTTTGGAAGTTCAATCCATTGCCAAGAAGTTACCTTATATTCTCAATGACGCTCATTCTACATAAAGGTGGGGCTTTGTGTTGGGGATGTAGCTTTAGATGGTAGAATGTGTGACCAGAATGTGGGAGAATCTGGGTTCAATATTCATTGCCTTAAGTAAGTAAATACTCCTCCTCTGAGTTGCAATGGCTAATTTTGACTGGGTGGGTAATATTCTGAGGGATTTACATATTTTGTGGTTTATAAATGGCTTTACAGAGATTACATGTAATCTTGTAATAACCCTTTGATATAGTTATTACCATTGTTACCTCCATTTTATAGAGGAGGAAACAAAGGCATGGACGAGTGACCTTCTTCCATCTCCTGAGAATTTCCTTTCTGCTCTGAATGCTGAGATTGCCCAGTTGTGACATTCTTGATAATGTAGCATCAACGTTCCCAATAATAACCCCACCAAATCCCTCGCATTCCAGAGTATTGTCCCTATCTATTTCAATGACTTTTCCTATTAGCCTTAATTAATTGACTCCTGATGGTTTCTTGAACCCTCAACTCTGATATGTCCCTTTGGCCATCAACTTCCATCCTTTACTTATCTTGCTTTTTCATTCCTTCTAAATTAATTTCTGGCACCATTTTTTCCTCCTTGGGTACAGCCTATTCCTCTCTCTACCTTTAGCATTCCTTCACTCCTTGAACACCTTGGGTCCTCATCTTCCCTTCAATTACTCTTTCATCAGCACCCGAAACTCCTTTACCTTCACTTCATTGCCCATATTAAGCTAATCCCCAATTCTGCACCTTTCTGTTGCTGCTGTTGTTCTGCATTGTCTCCCTTTTGAGTATAGGGGGGGAAATCAAATTTCCTAAGCAAGGCCTTGGACTCATTGCAGAATCTTCCTCAAATTCCCCACCTCCTGGTACTGCTGCTGTCCATGGACTGATCTGTCAAACATGCCTTGTCTCTCCAAATCTCCTTGTCAGAAACCTTCCCCCTTTTTTCTCCTGCTGGAAAGAAGCAACAGGACCTGGTGACTTTTTTGTTGGAGGATCAAGGGAAGAAAGAAGTGGGGATGTTAAACATACAGGATCAAAGAGATGATGACTTAAAGGTGGCTCCTCATAGCACCTGCAAAAATAAGTGTCACTATACCGCAGGGGAACCCTTGAGGATGGCAGTCCAACCAGACAAAGGGCCATTCTGGGCCTTCTCAGATTGGACATGCAGGTGGAACACATGAAAGGTCATCATGAAAGCCATAATTATTCCTGTTAAACACTGATGCTGGGGGCTGGAGCTGTGGCTTGGTTGTTAAGGCACTTGCCTAGCATATGCAAGTACGAGAGTTCAAACTCCAGCACCATGTATGCAAGAAGTCTCAGAGCAATGAGGGCCATATGAAAAACTAAATAAAAATTGTCTCTCTCACTGTTCCTCTCTCTTAAAAAAAAAAAAGCTGATGCTGCTAACAATTGTCAGTGTTCCTATGATTATGTGCCAATAATTAGTCACAAGATGTGGCTGAAATCAATTACCAACCAAATTAATTTAAGAATATTTTAGAATATAGCTGCCATTTAAATACCTGATAAAATGAGGCAATCAAAAGAATTTACCCATACAGCTGCAAGCTATGTAGAAATATGATAAATGTCCTTGTCTAAAATAAATGTGAAAATGGATGAATAAAGTTAGTTATCTAATATTTCACTAATAAATTAGAAGAAGTACTTTCAAACAGTTGCCATGTTACCAGGACATTCATATACTGATTAGTATAATGAACTCAGCCATTAGGACTAATACTGTTACGTAATAAAACCAAATTTATCTAGGTCATTACCTTGAGATATTTTTAAAAGTACATTTATATACATTGTTTCATTTAATTATCCATTGATTCCCTTTGATATGGGTCTTAGTTTTTAGATTTTGTATAGCTTGAAATTTTTATTTTCTGTAATGTAGGTAAAAGACATAAAAGAGAAGAAACAGGGCAGTTGACAAAGCAGGAATATGCCCTTTACAACCTAGAAACCAAAAATCACATAGCATTTGCTTATTGGAAGAATTTAGGCTTTGCCATTTTCTATTTTTATCATTAAAAATGTATCTTCCCATTGAAACTAAATTGTTTCTGAAGTGTTATTTGGATTCTTACATACCAGCAGCGCAGGAAACAGAGTATTAGTTGTGCTTGCAGAAACAAGGGCCACTTAATACCAGAAGTTCATAACACTGTGACATTCTAACTGGGAGAAGTTTCCTAGAAACCCAGAGAGTAAAATTATTGCTCATGAAATCACACATACTGCAAAAGATTCAGGATTTCAGAAACTTAAAGACGGTGATGTTGGAAAGTTGCACAGTCACACCCTCAATCCACTAGCAAATGAGGACCTAGCAAAGCCAGAGAAGAGACAAAGTCTACTGGTACCATGAGAGAACAGAGACATAGGAAGAGATGATATGGATGCTGAAAGATCAGGAGATGCTTTTGGAGAAACTGAAGAAGGCTGCAAACATTTATGTGTCACGAAGTGTGAAATACAGGTTGTCATACCATACTGCCATGCTATTTTGCTACCATACACATATTAATACCAGAGAAAGTCTCAATAAGCATCAAATAGCATTTTTATTGGCAATAACATTATTGTTCATTAGTGCAACAGAAGAATTAAGTCCATTTTGACTGAGCAGGTAGGGAACCCAAAGGATTAACACTGAGACCTCACTGTTCCTCCATACTTGAAGCTCCTAATAGTGCCTACTCTTATCTGAACCCAGCCTGAAGCCATTGATGCATGCACAGATCAGCCTCTCCAGGCCCAGTGGCAAGTAGAAAAGGGCACAGAGTGAGTCCAATGGGACAAACTGAAGCTGTCCATCACATCGCATGTATAACATGAGTTTGTTAGACCAGATTCAACATTCTCAAGCCATTTCATTTATTCTCATGACACATTCATTTTGATGGCTCCCTATGTGGCAATGACAGCTCTAGGTGCTGGAGACACTGTGGGGAACCAGATTAACAGGGTCCCATCCATGTCTGCATTAGGACATTCATTGGTGCCTTCATTCATAAAAAATATTTAAAATAATATTTTATAACTGGGCATAAAGAAACTTTTAATCCAGGCAGCATGTACTATTATATATTCTTTATTACTAATTTTTCTAATTTGGAAAGAAATTAAAATTAAATCATTTTTATGGACACCTTGAAGTATGGTGGATCCTAGGTACGATGTCTGCTGTGCCGAATGGCTAAGCCGGCCAACCCTGGTCCCTGCTATCACAGACCTTACATCACAGTGGGGCAGATGACAAGCATGTGACAAATACATCAAGGTGATAATATCAGAAAAACACAATCAAGCCAACCGAACAAGATAACTTAGAAAGTGACCAGGAGAGAGGGGTTGTACAGATGGAAAGTCCAGAGCCATCTCCCTGGAGATGAAAGCCACAATGACTAAACATCTCAGTCTCCTGAAACCCAAGCACTACGCAGGAGTTATGGCAGGAAAGAGCTTGGGGAGCTTATGTAATCAGGCCAGTGAGGCCAAAGCACAAGAGAAGACAGACAGGAGGGACAAGATGAAACGGCTAGGCAGAGGTCACATCATGCACAGTCTTGCAGTTAAGTTACTGTAAGCTGGGGAGTTGCATTTGGTTCACAGGGAAGAAGCAGGGAGACTTTTGCAACTGCAGATCATCCAGGTTAGAGAAAGTGCTGCCCTGAGCCGTGGCGATAAGAGTAGAGATGCAGAAACAAGGGTCGGCAGGACTGCCAATGAATTGACACAGTGGTGGGAGAGAGGGGAGGCACAACAGAAGAAGAAATCCAGATGACTTCAGGGGTTCTGGCCTGACAGCTTTGTGGGAGGGGACAGGGATGCCTACCATTGGCTTTTTATTTTCTTCCACATTTTTATTTTAAAAGATAGAGGTACAGAGAGAGAGAAAGAGAGAGAGAGAGAGAGAGAGAGAATCAATTTTATTTCGTTTTTCATGTGGCTATCATTACTCTGAAACTTTATTGTGTACGTAGTGCTGGGGTTTGAACTTGAGTATTCATGCATGCCAGGCAAATGCCTGTAACCACTGAGATACTGCTCCAGCCCCTTCTTCCTCATATTTTATAGGTGCATTATAGTTGTACATATTAATGGGCTTTCTTATTACATATTTGCATATGCACACAATATAACAATATAATTTGGTCAATACCAATCCCCAGCATTTCCCCTCTCTCCCTCTCTACCTCTTACCCCTTGTTTCCTTTCCTCTACTGATCTTTCTTTGATTTTCTTTTATAATTAGAGCTTTATGGTTATGCATAGTAATTGAGTTCATCCCAACACACTTACAATGCATGCAAATCAATTTTTCTTCCATCATCCTCCCCTTTTCCTCCCATTCTTCCTCCCTCTCCCCTTCTCTTTCCTCTACTCTACTAGACTCTCTCTAGCTCTGTTGATTTGTATTTGAATGGTTCTTTATGCAATCTTATCCTTCCCTCCTCCTTTTCTGTATTTACTCAGGCTTCCACATATGAGAGAAAACATTCGACCTCTCAGTTTCCGAGTTTGGATGATTTTACTTAGCATGATTTTCTCCATTTCCCTCCATTTACTAGCAAATGTCATCATCATTTCATTCTTTTAAATGGCCGAGAAGAAATCCACTGCATATATCTACCACAATTTCTTAATCCATTCACCTAATGATGGGCATCTGGGTTGATTCCACAATTTAGGTATTGTGAATGGTTGGACTGGCTTTTGTAAGCACCATTTCTCCAGTTAGAATACTCGAGTAATGAAATATGATCTGATTTACCACACTATGATTCTCAAACCTCTTTTCAGGAACATGTCTGTAATGGGAGTACCAAATGTATGAATTCATGCTATGTCCTGTATTGTGGAAATGACAGCTCAATGACCACATTGCTTGCTGCAACTCTGTCAAATGGTTTTGTCAATAAAACCTTGCGCCTTGCTTCCTCATCCTGTCTTTTAACAAATGTGGGTGCTTAGCTATCCCATACCTGCTTCTTGGATAGACCAGTCTCTTCTAGAAAGACCTAATTGATTCAGAATTATCTGCCCCCATCTGGTCCTCTAATGCTCTTTATGTCTGGAACACTAAATTTATTTTCTGTTCCTGAAAATGGTTTACTATTTGGATCTGAATTTTTCTTTTTCATTCAATTCTGTTTCAGATCATCTGAACTCTCATCAAACTTGAATACTAACCCTTCAAGGGATGATAAAGTCAGATTTCTATTTTCCTCCACTTGTCTCATACTGTGTGCTTTCTCTGAGTGATCTCGTTGATTCCTTTACTTTCCAAATACTTACTTAGCACTATTTAGATGTAATGGCAACAATAATAAAAGCTTATTGTCTCTCAGGCCTGGTGGCGCACACCTGTAATCCTAGTGGCTTGGGAAGCTGAGGCAGGAGGATCGTAAGTTCAAAGTCAGCCAATGAGCTTTTATTATGGGTACCGTACAGTTATTACCTCCATGTTAGAGATGAGGAAAGAGAAGGTTAAGACATATTAAGGAAGCTGATGAAGGCCACTTTGGTACCTAATGGATCCATGATTCAAACCCAGATGATGGATCTTCAGTGTCTTCAGTAACCACCCTGTGCTGTGTCTTCTTTAGTTTTGATAATGCATCTAAATTACAAACTCAAGTATCCAATTTCTTACTAGATCTCTCTATTTGGATGGCCCCCAAGAACCTTAACGTCACAGTACTTAAAACTAGTTTATCTTTCTCCCAACTGTCCACCCAGTTGTCTGAGCTAGCATCTTGATGTATTTTTTTTTTTACTTGTACCTAGATGCTTTCATCTCCAGTCAGAATCCAGTCATTTATAATTCCTTCTCTGTTTTACAACTCTTTGGTTCTCTTGAATTTATTTACTTCTTTATGTTCACTTTTTTAACTTCATTCTTGCCCTTACCCCTTCCTACCTGATTTTACTGCAACAGACTCAAGTTGGTCTGTGAAAACACTAAGGATTGCATCTGTGATGAAAAAGACACAACAGCTATGCCCAGGAACAGTAGGAAGAATGCTGTGGTTGACTGGGGTTGGACGTTGTGGGCGCAAAATGTGAGTGTTCACACTAGTTCCTAGACTTGCCAGGTTTGCTGTAGCATTTAACACAATACCTAATGCATAGATAGCAAATAAATGATTTCAAAAGAAAGAAAAAAAATGAATGTCTGTATTCTCCCAGATTTTGGTAGCCTGATCAGTTTATTTAATTTTTTTTAAAGAGAGAGGGACAGTGTGTCTGAGAGAGAGACAATCAATTTGATTCAATTTTTCACATGCTTTCATTACTCTGACACTCTCCTGTGTATGCGGTGCTGGGGTTCAAACCCAGGTCCTTGCACATGCCAGGCAAGCTTCCTCAATGCCAAGCCACCGCTCCAGCCCCATGATCATTTTAAATTTTGACAGTCTACCTATGGGGAATTTATCATATGCCCTTGATAATAAAGCTGTTCCACTTATCATGCGAGCCTCTGCAGGAAGAACTAGCGGTGTTTAGAAACCCAGTTCCTCAGTACTTTGTAGATTTAGACGTGACTGTCCGCCTTTCTCTCGATGTGAGGACTAATTCTTCCTGGCACTATATTCTACCTACTAACCTCTCCAATTACATTTTCACCTACTAAATAGGGTTTATTTCTTCTTTGTCTATCGGTCAACTCCCTAAACATGTCAGATATTGCTTCTCCATCTGATGAATATTTGATATTTGTCTGACTGCCTAATTTCTACTTTTTAGGCATAGCAAGCTTTTGTATGTTAAATGGTTTGGTAACTAATTCTCATTTAATTTGTAAAGGTTAGAATGATTTGTTGGGCTGCCTCCCTCAAGATTTAAGGAGCTTACTAATAATAATGCAGAACTGCTGAACCATGGCATCTATTCATCTGCGAAACTAAAGACATTTTAACATTTGCAGGATTCCAGTCTGCTACAATTAATTCTGATCAGATGTCCACCATCCAGAGTTATTATCAGCAGGAGAGAATCAGAGAGCCACTAGCCACTTTGAAGGTGAACCTTTACAAAGGTATTTGATTATTACCAAATAATTAGGAGTTAACAATGAAGTTTATTGTGAATGGGTAATAAAAAGCATTTCAGCAATTAGTCAATTGTTTTGGCTGTTCTGGCTTTTCTTTTATAGTGGAAACCCAACCTGTATATATAATTCAATGATGTCAAACAACATAAATGTTCTCAAGTTCAAACTGAATCATTTGGAAGAAAGGGTTCCTTCAGTTTTTAGGGAAAATGAGAAAGCAAAATTAACAAGATAAAAAAAAACTGTATGAGCAAATCTCTCCCTAATCAGGACACTAGAATCATTATTGGCATCAGACATGAAGTACTGGGGTCCTATATTTCAGACAGAATCTCTCCCTGATGTTTCTGGGGGCTAGAGCAGCCCAAAGACACAATGGAATTTGAGTACAACAAGCAAGTGCTGAAAATGACACAAAACTTTGGAGTGGTGTCATTCAGTGTCAGGCAGTTAAGGGATAAATATAGAAGCTAGGGGACATCATCGGTCAATGGGGCTCATAATTTTTAGAAATTTACTAACATTTTATT